>VMBQ01005579.1:0-64097 GCA_007657795.1 Dreissena rostriformis | reverse complement strand
GAAAACCAAGCTCTGACCTTGTAAAACTTCAGAAGTTCATGTCTTTGAGTGGACTGAAGGCTACCCCGCCAAGTGAAACCACAGACTATCATTCAAGCTTGGATCATATTTATGTGTCCAATCTATCTGCTAGAACTGGTGTGATAGAAACCTTTTGGAGTGATCATAAGGCTGTCTGGATTTCTGTGTAGGTATGTGAAAGCAAAACAATAAATAGTATTATTTCATCTAAGTTTATTTTCTTACATTTGATAATGAAATTGATGGAAACTTCAAACAATATGTTACTAATTTGCTAATAAAAAAATTGAGATCAAACTTTCCTAATTGTCAATTCAAGTTCATATTTGTGACCTTAAATGTTATTGTTGTTCATGTATATGCATGCATTCAAAACATAACACAAGGTTTGCTCATGCCTTGAAAAGTACTTACATTTCATTTTGACCTTTGAACAATATTTCAGTAATTTAAGTATTGCATTGACAAAAACACGAAAGGTACTTTCCTGTCATTTAAATCAAAAATCCGGCTTCAATGCGGTCATCTCCGACCGCGGAACTCTTGTTGTAAGTAATATACTGACTAAAGTAAAGGTGGAATGATTGATCGTTTTAGGTGTCCTTCTTTTTGGTCAAATTTCCCGACAATTTTGTAGAGAATGTCCCGATTCGGACCTGAACAATTCTGGCATGTATGGATTTTGGATGTAAATTTTCGAATACTCCCCCCCCATTTTAAATCCAGACCGATTGATGTTGTGGGAAAATATGATCCCTGCCTTTAGGTCTTCCATGGCTTGAACATTTTGTTTGCCAAATTTGACTCTTTTTGTCGAAATTCTAACTTGTTTTGGCTATTTAATCAAGGAAAATCTGTAGCCAAATAGAATTTTCTTTAGCGAATTTTGTCAAATTGTAGCCTTTGATGAATGGCAGAGTTAGTCCTGACATTGATAGGGTTTTTTTGCTCAAAAGAGACTTCATTGAAACGAAAAATGTCATAAAAGCGGAAATTGTCGTCCCTGATTAGCCTGTGCGGTTCAATATAATACCAGCATTTCTTGTAAAATATGTGTCGTATTCTGAGAAAACTGGGCATAATGCTTGTGCGTAAATTGTCATCCCAGATTAGCCCGTGCAGTCCGCACAGGCTAATCAGGGACGACAATTTCCGCTTTTATGACATTTTTCGTTTCAATGAAGTCTCTTTTTAGCAAAAATCCAATTTAGGCGTAAAGTGTCGTCCCTGATTAGCCTGTGCAGACTGCACAGGCTAATCTGGGACGACACTTTACGCACATGCATTATGCTCAGTTATCTCAGAACGCGACACAATTGATTAATTTCAGTATTAGCCTCCAGCCCAGCAAGTGGTCTGCCGGCCATTGGTAGAGGAATCACAAATCCACAGACATCTGTGAGTTAATAAAAAGTATTTGGTTTTAATGTTTCTTAGTCCACTACATCTGACCTCTGGGTTAGGGTTAGGGTTATCCATGCTTGGCCCTTTTTAAGTATCTTATTAATTAAGTACCTAAGCACTTCAGTGCAGATATTAGCTTGCATGTCAAACTTAATGAAGGTAAAAGCTTAACTGCAATTTAACTACCCTTGATCAAAGCTCACCTTTTTATTTTGAGCCCCAGAGAAAAGCTCACTCATTTATATTTTGAGCTGTCAACAACAGCGCAGATGTCCATTTTGAAAATGAAAATCGTGATACATACATGTAGTAACTTTATCATTGTTGAGTCACATATGTGAGTATTGTGAATTGGTTGGTTCATTGTCAAGGTCTTTGTTGCTGAAAATAAAACAATATCATTTGTAGAATTCAAACATTCAATCTTCCATTGTATGGCCTCTAGGTTTTGAAAACATCCATGCTACTGTGTTTTAAACTTAATTTAACTCCCAAATCATTTGATAAATTATCAATTATCACATACACTTGTTAACACAGAGTTGCTAACTCTAATCAACAAGTTACCTGTTACAGATCAATACAGAGACATGCCCTCCCCAGCAGAGGCAAGTTTTTGGTCGAGGTATGACGGTGTCTCAGCAACATTCTCATGAAAATAACACATGGAACTGTGGTGCCCCATCCAGTTCCCATAGCAACCAAGGTCATGCTAGTTACGGTCATAGCAACCAAGGTCATGCATGTTACGGTCATAGCAACCAAGGTCATGCTAGTTACGGTCGTGGTGTCTCACACAAGTCCAGTACTGGAGCACACCCTCAGTCTCCATCTGGCCAGTACTCAAGGAAACCAAATAAATCACGAGGCAGAGGCCTTTCAGTGCAAGCAGGGTCACAGCCTGCTGGACAAGACAGGCATAGCACCTGGACACCTGGTGTGGGGGCAAACACTGGGAAGTGGCCTGCTGCACAGGCTAGAGGGAGAGGGGTCTGGCAGAAAAGTTCACAGAGTCCCCAGACTAAGTCAGAATCTTTAAGCAACGGTGGAGCTCAAACTGTTGACACTGGAGTGGGGATATGGGCCACCAGCCATCAGGAAAGTCACCCACGATCTGAAGTTAGCCACTGGGATGATAATGGGACTGATCAAGTATTGACACATTCAGTGGCCAATGTTGTTGCGAAAAGTGAGGACAATACTGAAACAATGGATGCTATTTCTGAATGGAAACCAGAGGTGATACCAGGTGTGTATAAGCTGCAGCCAAAGGAGAACAAACCTTTTGAAGCCAAAGTTCTGCCATTAACAGCCACAAACCAAGCAGATGCTTCTATTAAAGAGTCAGACACTGGAGTGTGGGCAGCGAAAATACTGGCTTCAAATCCTGCCCAACCTAGCATTGAAAGCATGAAGACAATCAGTTCTCAGCTGGAACACATGTGGCTGGACGATTTGAATAAAGATCGTACCCACATTTCACACTATCTTGCCCACCAGTTCAGCAATTCTGTTAATCCGTACGCCCTCTTGATTTACATCCTACAGTCTTCCGCTGATACCCATGTTCCTAAGACAACCACTCTGGCGTTTTCAGTCTTCAAAGAATTCGACAAGTTTTGTAAGCAAAATAATTCGAGACTTTCAGCGCATGCTTATGTTAGCAAGCAAATGCAGATGGAGATTTTTAATCTGTGTACAGTGAAACATTTGACAATGTTTGAGATGGCGGTACGATGCTTTGGTCTGTGTTACCCAGGCAACAACCAGTTTCTACCGTCTGTGAGGGCTTTCGTAGAGAACAAGAAATTCAAAGAGGTAAGACCAAATTGAAATTCTTCCTTGCTAGCAACTTTTGTCATTGATGAAAGTCTGGCCCCTATTCACAAAACATTTTTTGCAATCGAAAATCGATTTTGCTTGTCATTGAAAATGGATTTCCATTGTAGTTGATAGGCAAAAATGAAAATCGATGTCAGTTAAAATCGATTTTCGATTGCAAAATCGTTTTGTGAACACGGGGCCAGTTTAAGGTTTGTTCAATTATTGTTGATGAAACTGTTTATTAGTAAAGCTGTAAACTGTAACATGTTTCCAAAATGTAAGTTTTACAGTTTACCTAAAAACTTAACACATTTTTCAAGAAATGAAGAAAATTTTATATTATACTTTCTTGTGGTTTGTTTATAAATATAATTATAAGAAAGGTTATTTACTGTTTTAAACACTTGAAAAAAAGGTAAAAATTATTGATAAATTTCACTGTTTTCTTGTGAAATAATGTCATTAGTTTGACATGATTATATTATATTCCTTCTAAGTTCTCCATTTTAACCCATATTCTAACACTGCACGCGACTTGTTTTCTATAGACAAAGAAGGAAATCAAGCTTGGGTTATATTCTGCAATAATTATGGGCGGAGCTTAATGTTTCGAAAATAGTTCCGAATAAACGAAGAAAATATTGAAGTAAAATGCACATGCTAAAACCCGCTCTAAAAGAAATGTGATAAATTTAGTGCTCATGTACATACATGTAATGAAACAACAAACTGTATATTTGGTAATAAGAGGCATAAACACGCCTAAAAAGAATGTTATTTGTTAGGAAACGTAATTAAAAAAAACATCATTTAGTTTCTACGATGTTTGTTTTCAATGAAAGTGACGTCATTTGCAAAATATTTATGAATGAAAACGACATCATATGTTTGTACAATTCAATGACGTCACTAAATAGTGAACTTTGTACTAAGAAGGGCGGAGTATTGAAAAATATAGTTCACGTCCAACAGCTTCACATAAATCAATCAGAATTGTGTAAGAATCGAAATAATAATTTTCTATGATGGTTTGTTGTTGAATAACCCACAGTAAGGAGTATAGATGCGTGTTATCAAATCACTCGTGCTTCGCACTCGTGATTTTATTCCTACGCATCTATACTCCTTACTGTGGGTAATTTGACAACAAACCATGATAGAAAAATATTATTTCTTAAACAATGTAAACAACAGAAATGCAAGAAAATTTTTGGTGTCAGTAGATATCAGATTTTATCCTCTTCCGATCATAGAAAATATATATTTCATTGGTGGATGTGCCACTCATAAAAGTATTTATATCTCTGATCACTCATGAATAAAAATCGATACTCTAAAAGAGCAATATAGATCCTCTATAAATATTGTTTTACCAAAAGGTATTTATTGGATTTTTTTTTTCTAAAGTGGTCATTTACTTTCTCAGATAGTATATTATATTTAATGTGTCATTGCTTGAGAACATAATGGTAAGTGCATGTGCGTGCGTGTTTCTCTTGCAGGCTGCTGTCTGTGCTGGCAGACTCGGGTTACAGCACCATTTTCAAATGCATGAGGTCAGTTATATGGGAAGAAACACAATTATAATGAGCCTTGCTCTGGGAGTTATGGGCTTTATGCATAGGTGTAAATTGTCAGGGAGTTATGGGCTTTATCAGGCCTTTTTCTGTCTATTTGGGGAAAAAGTACCTAGCAAAATGGGGATTTTTCGAGTCGTGAAATCTTCCANTAGTGCAATTCTTGTCCGGGCTATTTCTCAGCAACTAATGACCGGAATTCAATGAAACTTTATGGGAGGCTTCACTACCAAAAGGAGATGTGCATATTATCAGCCAGTTCTGGTTGGATGATTTTTCACAGAGTTATGGCCCTTTGAAATTAGCAACTAATGACTGGAATTCAATGAAACTTTATGAGAAGCTTCACTACCAACAGGAGATGTACATATTATCAGACGGTTATGGTCGGATGAATATTGTGACAGAAAAAACCTTTGGGGAGCATCACCCGTCTCCGACGGTTTCTTGTTTTTCTGGCTGCTCAATTATCAGGGCATTTGTTTTATGAGAAAAAGGCAACATTTCAAATCGCCATACATGTATCTGTGTGAAATTTATTGATTCATGTGTACACTATAATAAAAAAATGATAAGGTAAACAGTACTTTCTACTTTAAAGATTTTTTTGTGTCAAATGACCTTAACATGTGAAACAAATAGAGATATTATATAATTTAGATAGTCACTATATCTTTGTGGAACTTTTATAAATACAAGCAAAGGTGTTGTACATTTATAAAAAAAGTTACTTGATGATAAAATCTAAATATCTGACACCATTATTTACTCCAGATTGTGTTACCACTGCTGCTACAGGACAAAGTGAACCTTGTAGAGACGTACGTGTGTGGATTCCCTGACCACCAGAGAACCCTTGTGCAGTACCTTGACCACCTGTGTGATAGAGAAACTGACCTTGACCTTGTAGTTAGGTACGGACAAAGAAAAAATGTTATCTGTTGCAAAATCCACAAGTTTCAAAAACTGTCGCCATTTTTACAATTTTGAGAGATAAAAGAGATAGAGAAACTGACATTGACCAAGTAGTCCTGGTAGCTCAAAAGGGCCAAAATGTATTAACTATATCTGAATCTATAACAGTCCTCCCATAACTGCACCCTTCAGTCAGTTTGCTTTAATTTAGCAGGAATTACAGGTTTAAATTATCAAAATAATTCCAGCTTGATCTGTATTGGTCAGTCTGTTGTCCGTAATTAACCCTTTGAGCGCTGGAACCGGATTTTGAAGGCCTTTGCAAACAGTTTGGATCCAGATGAGACGCCACAAAACGTGGCGTCTCATCAGGATCCAAACTGTTTGCTATTTTGATAGTGGTCTTCGAAAAAAATCAAAGAAAATGCTAATTTTAGACATTCAGCAGACAACATTTTAGCAGACGACAAATTTCCCAGCATGCAAAGGGTTAAACTGAAAATGGCTATATGCATACAGCATAGATCCAGAACAGCCTGCGAGTAACTAGCAGTCTGTTCAACTGAAGGTCTAAATATGCTGTTTGCTGCCTATCAGTATCTTACAGTTGGAAATGAAGCCTTAAAAACTTCAGTCTACTAAGGAAAGTCTTTATTTCAATTTGATTTTCTAAGGGACTACAAACCTGTACAAATGCTTATCCCTTTGAGCGCTGGAACCGGATTTTGAAGGCCTTTGCAAACAGTTTGGATCCAGATGAGACGCCACACAATGTGGCGTCTCATCAGGATCCAAACTGTTTGCTATTCTGATAGTATTCTTTAAAAAAAAATCAAAGAAAATGCTAATTTTAGAAATTCAGCAGACAACATTTTAGCAGACGACGAATTTCCCAGCATGCAAAGGGTTATTTGAGCCATTATGGGTCAAGACTTGCCTCACGTGTTTTCTTCCAGATCTGTAAGCCACCTACCTGGAGTGAGGCCCTCCAAGGCTCAGAGGAAACCAATCGGCAAACTGGCCGTGAGACTCATGAAGTTGTACAAGATACCGCAAGGTTAGTGGAAATAGTCTGAAGAGTACACTATTTTATTTGCATACTCTTACTAAGCTTGACTCTTTTAACCCTTTGCATGCTGGGAAATTTGTCGTCTGCTAAAATGCTGTCTGCTGAATTTCTAAAATTAGCATTTTCTTTGATTTTTTTCCAAAGAATACTATCAGAATAGCAAACAGTTTGGATCCTGATGAGACGCCACGTTCTGTGGCGTCTCATCTGGATCCAAACTGTTTGCAAAGGCCTTAAAAATTCGGGTTCCAGCGCTCAAAGGGTTAAGATTGCATAATTGTCTACCATTAAGAAGCAGGGATTTTGGTGTTGATCGCAATTGTCGCCAAATGCGTAGAGTTTGCAAAAGTGGCAATTTTGTTTTCAAATTGGTGAATTTAATTGCTTCATTTTCTTAGGAGATATAATGTTTTATTACTATAGCTGGACTTTTAAAAATTATAAATCAACAGCTAGACCACGTCAACAATTGGTTTATTCCTTTTACAGCTGAACAAAAATATATGCTGTTCATTGAATGCAACAATTTCTATGATTGAAATGCAGACAAAGGACAATATTGCAAACTGGTTAGGGACCAACTGTTTGGTATTTTCAATTTGTGTATCTGGACTTCCATCGGTCCAGGACCAACAGAACCAAAAAAATAAAGATCCCTTATTGTACCTCACATAAGATGTCTTTCTTTAACTGTCTGACAAGTGTAGGTCCTTAATTAATTACGATGCATTCAAGAGTATATGGACTGGTCATATTTTTTTATGTGTCTCACACATGATTATTATGGACCAAATTTTCAAAAAATTATTGCAGTAGCTCTTTATTGTATTTCCATATGGAAACTGGCAATTAAAAAAAAAGAAATATTGATTTGTTGTCAATTATTACTTTAAATTACTTTAAAATGTGTACATAAATAATTAATTATATATATGAAACATAGGTCAAAGTGTAAATATGTATTAGATTAAAAATAACTTGAAAGTTATATTGATTTTTGAATTTATCTCCGGTTTTAGCTTTGGTTACGATACAATATGCGGCTACCTGGCTGGTCACTATAAGCACTTGAGATCTTGGTGGAGATTTCCATTTCTTAAATATGATTCAATATGACAATACGACTTGCATTTCAGACCTGTGTCCCAATATTGCCAAAACTCGAGGTTGCGGTGCACTGAGATATCTGCTACACAAGCGCTACATTGAGGTGGGGCTTCTGTGAAAGGTTTTCTTTTTGATTCCTTAGATTTTAATATTTGCATGCTTTGATAATGACTTTAGATAGCAAATTTCTGTCTTCGAGAAACAATTTAATCCTTTGTTGTACAGACACTTTTGTTTTTATTTGAAGAATAGTAAATTGTACTAGCAAAAATTATTATATACTTGATATAGGCATTTTCTTTTTGAAATTTTAAAATTACAGTCTATTCTCATTATCTCGAAGTCGGCGGGAACAAGAAAAAATGTCGAGATAACGAGAGCTCGAGATATCCGATAAGGCGTTTTCAAAGAAAAAATGAGACAAAAATTTACCTTATTTTTAACATCTAAATACCTGCTAAGTGGTCTAACTAAAGCCGTCACTGTGTGGCAAAATAAAACGGCGTAATTATTACTCTATGAGATTTAATGCGCGTTTCCTACGATTCTTTGATGTAAAAAAAATACTGAACTGTACATGTAGTTCAAAGATAGAACAACATTCTGCAAATTTGCCACGGTTTATATACGCAAAAATATAACTCAATGTATTTTGGAATGTTGTTTGTAAAAACAATTAGTCTTTCGCCAGGCTGTGTGTTAATTGCAGTTAATTGCAATTAACATGACAGGCCTTACTCAAGTGTAACATTACACATGTGTGGTCATTGATGCAATTAACGGATCAATTATCTACCGCACAGTATCGGGAGCAGCCGGGCAAAATGGGACGGTAAAGTATCAAAGAAATTTTTCTCTCCTTTGCCAACACTGGGACAGTTTTTCGCACTTCGAGATAAACCACAGTAAATACATGTAAAATCGGGACTCTTGACAAATTTTTATGTCGAGATATCGAATTATTCGAGATAACGAAACTCGAGATATGCGATGTTTATTAATATAGATAAAGAAGGAAAAAAGTTGGGACATTGAGCTTACCTCGACATATCGAGAAACTCGAGATATGCGATGTTGAGAAACGAGAGTAGACTGTAGTTTATTTGTGTTGTACTTTTACAGTAAAAAATTGTGTTGTTCTTCAAGGCTCGTTGTGTCATATTTTTCAAGCATTATTGAACTCTCAGCTAGTTTTATCTATTAACACAATTTTATGTGATATGATTTGTTAGCTTGACTTTCAATCCCGTGTGTTTAGAGGCAAAATGTAGAACAGGTGCCAAACACCAGTACATTTGAAATACTCTTATGTTGTTTCATGTATAAAACACTATGAACTTCAGAGGGCTGAAATGATCCTTAGAGCTATTAATTGAAAAATCATCATGGTTGTTTCTTGGCAAAAAATAATTTGTTATACTATTTTCCCTATAATTTTCCCTTTACTCGTGCATGTGTAACTCAGATAACCCTAGCGGATATGTTAGAACTATATTTTTGTAAAAAAACAAAACAATACGAGAATTTTCCATCAAATGTGTAGACATAACAACAATCTCCGCTTAGTGAATTCTATCATTTATAGATTGCACATGTACATGAGCCTTGTTCTTGGTCAACTTGGCTTAACCCTTTGCATGCTGGGATATTTGTCGTCTGCTAAAATGTCGCCTGCTGAATTTCTAAAATTAGCATTTTCATCGATTTTTTTCAAAGAATACTATCAGAATATCAAACAGTTTGGATCCTGATGAGACGCCACGTTTTGTGGCGTCTCATCTGGATCCAAACTGTTTGCAAAGGCCTTCAAAACCAGGTTCCAGCGCGCAAAGGGTTAATGCATGTGTGTAAAATGTCATACCAGATTAGCCTGTGAAGTCAAAGGGGTGACACTTTTTGCTTAAACTGGATGAAGATAAGAAGATACTTCCTTTAAATGAAAAATATAATAGAAGAAGAAAAAATGTCCATGATTTGCCTGTGCCGACTGCTCAGGCTTATCTGGGACGACACTTTACACACATGCATTAAACCCCGTTCTCATAGACCAAGGCTCATGTGTAAGCATGCTTGCTCTTTTATTACAGAAAACCATGGGCTCTGGCAGCTGGGAGGAGATGATACAGGGAGCAGTGGGAGACCACTCCTATCTCAAGGTATTGAATAGAGCAGTGGGAGACCACTCCTATCTCAAGGTATTGAATAGAGCAGTGGGAGACCACTCCTATCTCAAGGTATTGAATAGAGCAGTGGGAGACCACTCCTATCTCAAGGTATTGAATAGAGCAGTGGGAGACCACTCCTATCTCAAGGTATTGAATAGAGCAGTGGGAGACCACTCCTATCTCAAGGTATTGAATAGAGCAGTGGGAGACCACTCCTATCTCAAGGTATTGAATAGAGCAGTGGGAGACCACTCCTATCTCAAGGTATTGAATAGAGCAGTGGGAGACCACTCCTATCTCAAGGTATTGAATAGAGCAGTGGGAGACCACTCCTATCTCAAGGTATTGAATAGAGCAGTGGGAGACCACTCCTATCTCAAGGTATTGAATAGAGCAGTGGGAGACCACTCCTATCTCAAGGTATTGAATAGAGCAGTGGGAGACCACTCCTATCTCAAGGTATTGAATAGAGCAGTGGGAGACCACTCCTATCTCAAGGTATTGAATAGAGCAGTGGGAGACCACTCCTATCTCAAGGTATTGAATAGAGCAGTGGGAGACCACTCCTATCTCAAGGTATTGAATAGAGCAGTGGGAGACCACTCCTATCTCAAGGTATTGAATAGAGCAGTGGGAGACCACTCCTATCTCAAGGTATTGAATAGAGCAGTGGGAGACCACTCCTATCTCAAGGTATTGAATAGAGCAGTGGGAGACCACTCCTATCTCAAGGTATTGAATAGAGCAGTGGGAGACCACTCCTATCTCAAGGTATTGAATAGAGCAGTGGGAGACCACTCCTATCTCAAGGTATTGAATAGAGCAGTGGGAGACCACTCCTATCTCAAGGTATTGAATAGAGCAGTGGGAGACCACTCCTATCTCAAGGTATTGAATAGAGCAGTGGGAGACCACTCCTATCTCAAGGTATTGAATAGAGCAGTGGGAGACCACTCCTATCTCAAGGTATTGAATAGAGCAGTGGGAGACCACTCCTATCTCAAGGTATTGAATAGAGCAGTGGGAGACCACTCCTATCTCAAGGTATTGAATAGAGCAGTGGGAGACCACTCCTATCTCAAGGTATTGAATAGAGCAGTGGGAGACCACTCCTATCTCAAGGTATTGAATAGAGCAGTGGGAGACCACTCCTATCTCAAGGTATTGAATAGAGCAGTGGGAGACCACTCCTATCTCAAGGTATTGAATAGAGCAGTGGGAGACCACTCCTATCTCAAGGTATTGAATAGAGCAGTGGGAGACCACTCCTATCTCAAGGTATTGAATAGAGCAGTGGGAGACCACTCCTATCTCAAGGTATTGAATAGAGCAGTGGGAGACCACTCCTATCTCAAGGTATTGAATAGAGCAGTGGGAGACCACTCCTATCTCAAGGTATTGAATAGAGCAGTGGGAGACCACTCCTATCTCAAGGTATTGAATAGAGCAGTGGGAGACCACTCCTATCTCAAGGTATTGAATAGAGCAGTGGGAGACCACTCCTATCTCAAGGTATTGAATAGAGCAGTGGGAGACCACTCCTATCTCAAGGTATTGAATAGAGCAGTGGGAGACCACTCCTATCTCAAGGTATTGAATAGAGCAGTGGGAGACCACTCCTATCTCAAGGTATTGAATAGAGCAGTGGGAGACCACTCCTATCTCAAGGTATTGAATAGAGCAGTGGGAGACCACTCCTATCTCAAGGTATTGAATAGAGCAGTGGGAGACCACTCCTATCTCAAGGTATTGAATAGAGCAGTGGGAGACCACTCCTATCTCAAGGTATTGAATAGAGCAGTGGGAGACCACTCCTATCTCAAGGTATTGAATAGAGCAGTGGGAGACCACTCCTATCTCAAGGTATTGAATAGAGCAGTGGGAGACCACTCCTATCTCAAGGTATTGAATAGAGCAGTGGGAGACCACTCCTATCTCAAGGTATTGAATAGAGCAGTGGGAGACCACTCCTATCTCAAGGTATTGAATAGAGCAGTGGGAGACCACTCCTATCTCAAGGTATTGAATAGAGCAGTGGGAGACCACTCCTATCTCAAGGTATTGAATAGAGCAGTGGGAGACCACTCCTATCTCAAGGTATTGAATAGAGCAGTGGGAGACCACTCCTATCTCAAGGTATTGAATAGAGCAGTGGGAGACCACTCCTATCTCAAGGTATTGAATAGAGCAGTGGGAGACCACTCCTATCTCAAGGTATTGAATAGAGCAGTGGGAGACCACTCATATCTCAAGGTATTGAATAGAGCGATTGGAGACAGCTCATATCTCAAGGTATTGAATAGTGTAGAATGTTGGTGATATTGGACCTCTCCAAAGNAAAAAAAAAAAATAAAAAAAAAAAATTTTTTTTTTTATAGATAGATGTGTCTCATGATTATTATATCTCAATTCTATTTTAATTTAATCTTGTCAAACATACTAAATTATGAAAAAAGCAATGAATATAGTGCAAACATGTACAAATGTTATAATTAGAGAGTAAGTAAAAAATCCCCCCAAAAGGGAAACGCCGCGAAAATTCCCCCTGCTATGGGTAACGACCCGCTTCCCCTAAAATGGATTGAGGGCCCTGGTCCAGTTTCCTCAAAACATGACACATTTCTGTAACTGCCTGTGATATGAACATTTTATTGAAACTTGACATGTATCTTTGTTGCCCATATGCAAGATCACTGATATACTATGTTTACTATCAGAGTGGAATGGTTAGTATTATTTATAGCACTGATAAGTGCAATAACAGTTGAAAGTTCCTTGACACAATTTATATCCTGTTTTTTCTTGTGAAATTATAGATTTTATACACGGTTTATGTTTTTTTAACAAAATTTGTTTCACTGTTTCTACTTTTTATCATAAGTTTTAATTGAAAAAAACTCGTCCCAATTATTCTGAACTTTTTAAGGACGTTTCCTTCAAACACAATATTGTGGCATGTTGACTATCTATGATATCTATGAAACAAAGTCACTCTCTGCAATGCTTGCCCTGGTGTGTTTTTTTGAGCACACATCTATCAACTTAAGTACTGCAGTGTTTAATCCTTTCCCTCTCAGAAGCAAAGTGAAAATGGCTACATGTGTATATGCAACCAGCATAAAACCAGAACAGCCTGCAAAAAGTCTTAAATTTAAGTTGCTTTTCTAACGGACTAAAAAATGCATATCTAATTGGTAAATGTGTCGTGTTCTGAGAAAACTGGGCACAATGCTTGTGCGTAAAATGTCATTCCAGATTAGCCTGTGCAGTTCGCACAGGCTAATCAGGGACAACAATTTCTGCTTTTATGGAATTTTTCTTTTAAATGATGTCTCTTCTTAGTGAAAATCCAGTTTAGGCGGAAAGTGTCGTCCCGGATTAGCCTGTGCGGACTGTACAGGCTAATCTGGGACGACAATTTACGTTCAAGCATTTTGCCTAGTTTTCTCAGAATACGACACATTTTATCTGTGTTTGAAGGAGCATCTAGTGGAGCAGCTATGCCTTTATAACGATGTCAGTGAGGCAGTGAAGTGGGCAGACTACTACAGTCTCAATGACTCTGTGATACCAGACACTGTCAGAGTGGCCAGGGAGGAAATTAAGAGGTCTCTCTTAGTACTTATTTATTTGAGCCTTGTTCTGGCAAAAATACGGCTTATTCAGGCAAAGTGTCATCCAAGATAAGCCTGTGAAGTCCCTTATTCATGTGCACAAAGTGTCATCCAAGATTAGCCTGTGAAGTCCCTTATTCATGTGCGCAAAGTGTCATCCAAGATTAGCCTGTGAAGTCCCTTATTCATGTGTGCAAAGTGTCGTCCAAGATTAGCTTGTGAAGTCCTCAGAGGCTTATCAGGAACAACACTGTCCGTTTTAATGGCATTCGTCGCTCAAAGGAAGTCACTTTTTAGCAAAAATCCAGTTTTAGACGGAAAGTGTCGTCCCAGATTAGCCTTTACACACGTGCATTAAGCCCAGTTTTCCCAGAATGAGACTTTTTTGATTCCCATCCAAGATGGGTGTATTATTATTTGACTTACAGGGCTTTTTTTCCTTCTTTATGAGTGGCCGTGGAAGAAAATTTCACAATTTTGCCGAGGACAATTCACAAACCTAACATGGCCATGAATTTAAAAAAAATCGTCCGTTTTTCACAATTTTAACAATTTCACGACTCGGTTTTTCACAATTTTAAGAAGTTCGCGACTCAATTTTTCACAATTTTGAAAAGTTTGCGACTCAATTTGTCACAATTTTGAAAAACTGGCAACTAATATTTTCACAATTTTAGAAAGTTCGCGACTCATTTTTTCACAAAGTGAGGGGGCCAGGGCCGCTTCACAAAATCAGGAAAAAAAGCCCTGACTTATGTTGGTCAGTCAATTACTTTTCTTTCCGCTCTGTAAGTTCAACTGATTTCATTGGTGTCCGTATTTGTCAGCCCATTCTTACACTTCAGTCTAAGAATTAATGCATATTCTTAAAAGTTTTATACTCTCATAGAACTTTTTTGTTGAGTCTTACTTGGCATTTAACATCTCTACTTACAAATGCTCTTTTTATGCCCCCGGTAGGATGGCGTATAGCAGTTGAACTGTCAGTCGTCTGTCTGTCCGTCCGTCTGTCTGTCAGTCTGTTCGTACGTCAGAAAAATTTAACGTTGGTCATAACTTTTGCCATATTGAAGATAGCAACTTGATATTTGGCATGCATGTGTATCTCATGAAGCTGCACATTTTGAGTGGTGAAAGGTCAAGGTCATCCTTCAAGGTCAAAAGTAAAAAAATACAATCCAAGGGAAGTAATTAGATTCAGAAAGGAGATAATTTCTAAACCTGCCAATTGATATATTGAAATTTTATATATAATATTATGAAACCATACAACTGAAGCATAATCAAAATGACATGTTATGGTCAAGCCAAGCACACAATGATACTTTTGGGCAAACATGTATCTTTGGTAGGCCCTACTTTAAGGTTATCTGTAAATATAAAGTCATGGTAGTGAAATAGAGATTTGTTAGAAGGATGACAATTATTTTCAAGGGAAGTAATTCATATAATTATAAATCTCAGGTTATATATTTCCTTACCAATAATTTAAGTTCTTTTCACAGTAACTGTACAGATTTTGGTATTTTGTTTATATATAACTTAAATGATTGATTTGACAAAGGTTCTGATTAAATGATATAACTATAATTTCTTTCCTGTATCAATTTGTCAATGGTAGATTTCATTACTTACCTGTGGACTTATGTCCATAGATACATTATGAATTGTGGCTATGATCTCTTTGATTAAACCACAGGCCTTGGTAGTCTGTCTTAGGATTTTTAAGCCCCNCCAATACTTTTGCAATATTGAAGATAGCAACTTGATATTTGGCATGCATGTGTATCTCATGGAGCTGCACATTTTGATTTGTGAAAGGTTAAGGTCATCCATCAAGGTCAAAGGTCAAAAAACAAAATCCAAGGGAAGTAATAAGCTTTAAAGGGAGATTTCTATACCTGCCAAATGATATATAGAAATTTTATTTCAAAGCGGTACATAAGGGGGCATTGTGTTTCAGACGAACACATCTCTTGTTTATTTGTTGTGGGACTATATATTCAACACATGTTCATGTACCGTGTTAGTGTTTGTGTGTCGTATGAATAGATATCGTTGGGGGGAATTAAAATGTTTATGTACCATGTTAGTGTTTGTGTGTTATTTGAATATATAGCATTGCGGGAAATTAAAATGGAATATATTGTGCCACAAAAAATAAAAACAAGCATTTTGTATTTTGTTAAATTTATGTTACCAGACCACATCTATCATTGAAATTTTGGCTATTTCTATAAGGAACACTGATTTTTTATGGGTTAACTTTTTTTTACGAAATCCCTTTGAATTGAACTATCCACTTATTATCACTTAAGGTTGTGGTAAGTTTGGTCTATCTTAAGACTGTTTCTATAAAATATTTGACTATACTGAGTGTCCATTATTTTTATTACAGCCGTCCAGAGTCCCAGCAACATCAGGGTCCAACATTAGGGGTAACTGGATCAGCCACTGGTGTTACGTGGGGGCTGTCTGGAACAGCCACAGGTGCTACGTTGGAGGTACCTAGAACAGCCAGCAGTTCAACGTGGGGTGTTCCTGGAACAGCCATTGTTTCTAATGAGGATTGGGACAGTGCCTGCTTTACTGAAGATGAAATTAAAGCAGCTTATCACCAGGTAGATATATTTCAAAGGTAAACTTGTGGTACTCTTCAAATCTTACCATTTAATATTTATTTTCTCAACATTTTTTACACTTGTGGCCAACCTGGTTTCAGACCCACAGTTCTTACAAAAAATCAATTAAGTTGGAACTGAATTTTAGTTGCTGGCATCGACAGCATAAGGCTTGTTGAGAATGCTCTCTAGTCCATTTCATTGGTAGATGTAGTAGTTCTTTGTGCTATTATGGGAGATCTTAAGGATGCTCCCAGACTGGGGATTAAATTTTGAACCTTCTTGTTGAATTTACATAACGCAAGGAAGAATTGTGGATTTAACATGATTCTGTGATATACTTTAACAATAACTCACAATCTTAAGGGATCATAAGCATAGCCTAAGATATCATGAACATAGCCTAAATAATTTTGAGCATATTCTAAGATGTGATTATAATAGCCTCAGATATCATGAACATATCCCATGAAAGGATAAGCACAGCCTAAGATATCATGAACATAGCCTAANAGATTTTTTTTTTAAAGAAGTGTTTTATGACTTATGATTATTACAATCTATAGCTCAATTTTATTTTTTAAACAACCTACAAAATATATAACCATAATTTATATGATTTTTATCCAAAATGGCTGTAAAACCCCCTGCCCAAATAATGCTTTTGTCGATGAAAATTCTTCCCCATTTGGAAGATTTCACGACTCGAAAAATCCCCATTATGCTAGGTACTTTTTCCCCAAATAGACAGAAAAAGGCCTGTCATGAACATATACCATGAAAGGATAAGCACAGCCTAATGAGGCATAAGCATAGCCAAAATTATCATAAGCAAATTAGAAAAGTGTAATTGCTAATTCTAGCTTCTGAACGGCAATACACAGGCTTTATGTACAAACATCTCTTATGTTTCAGTTGTCGATTCCCCTCGAGTCGGTTCATCTGATCGACACTCTAGAGTCCTACTCACAGTGCCTGGAGCACATAACTCAGCCGGGCAGTGTCGTGGGAATTGACTCGGAATGGAAACCGGCCTTCATGGGGCAGAGTCAAAAGTATACAGTTGCATGAGCTGGCTTGTGTATTCATTATATTGTTATATTGGCT
Organism: Dreissena rostriformis; assembly: GCA_007657795.1. Taxonomy (NCBI): domain Eukaryota; kingdom Metazoa; phylum Mollusca; class Bivalvia; order Myida; family Dreissenidae; genus Dreissena; species Dreissena rostriformis. Next base: position 46,673 of record VMBQ01005579.1, on the reverse strand, counting down.
AAACCTTTGGCACGACAGCCTAACAAATGGGTATACTGTACGTTTATACTGATTTCGATTATCAATAAAGAACAACATTTACAGCCTCTTAGCTACCATAATCTGGAAGCATAATGGTATTCACAAATCAAAGCGCTGAAGGCACTGAAGTTGTTTGCTATTGCATAATCTTAGACGCAACTCAGTTTTTCAAAATTATGTTATAGCTTTTTAAATCAAAAGTTTGAAATGAACACAACCCATTCAAATTTATAAAGAGTGTGTCTTAAAGCACAGGTCGAGATGTGTGTGCACTGTTTATCCTCATATTTATGTTATAGAGATAACTTAGACAAAATGTGCGCATTGCACAGGCTAATCAGTGTGCGCAGGCTAATCTTATTTGACATGAATTAACCAATGCCGTCGCACAAGCTGTTAAACACTATTGATTACATACACACTCGATAAACCCCTTAGTGATTTAAATGTAAACAGCGGGTTCAAATTCTGTAGTGTACCAGTGGTGAATTATAAACAGGCAGATGCAGTGGTTATCGTTCCTAGCGTAGTTAAGCAGCCACTGGCTTGCAAAACTCCCTCTACATTAGTTGCTCGCTAGCCAGACAACTAAAAACTAGATGTTTTTAATGCTGAAATTCAGCCTGAATGTGGTGTTCATTATGCAGATCTCTGCAATTGATTCCCATTTTAACATTTGATACAAGGCTTGAAGGTTGGATGATGGATAACATTGATTTAATAATTAGAGGTTGTGTATTCAATATTCTCACTGGGAATGTTTCATTATATTTGCTTTATAGCAAGCAACATAAATTTTGAATCTGTTGACCATCTGACATTTATAAATGCCAAACCATAGATCAGTGTCACCACGAAAAGTTTAATCCTTTGAGTGCTGGAACCGGATTTTAATGGTCTTTGCATACAGTTTGGATCCTGATGAGACGCCACAGAACGTGGCGTCTCATCAGGATCCAAACTGTTTGCTATTCTGAAAGTATTCTTTGAAAAAAATCGAAGAATATGCTAATTTTAGAAATTCAGCAGACAACATTTTAGCAGACAACAAATTTCCCAGCATGCAAAGGGTTAAATCATAATTCAGGGTAGAAAAAATATTAAAACCTTTCAAGTAAACAATTTATTTGGATTTTCTGAAGTAGAAATTAAAAGCAATTTTACACTTATACTATATATATATTATATGAGTCTCTTCTAGGAAACCAAGCTTAACGCATATGTGTAAAGTGTGGTTCTATATTAGCCTGTGCTAGTGTGAAGGCTTATGAGGGACAATAGTTTTTGTTTTCATGGTATTTTTCATATAAAGGAAGTCTTTTATTTGCATAAATCCAGTTTAGGCTGAAAGTGTTGTCCCTGATTAGAGTGTGCGGACTGCACAGGCTAATCTGGGACGACACTTTATGCACATGCATTAAGCCCAGATTTCCAAAACAAGCCTCATTTGACCATAGTTCCACCAGGAAGAGTTAAAATGATTTACAGTGGTTAAAATAAGAAAGCCTGTAAGGTACGAAATTATTTGGATTTTCAGTAGTAGAAAGTCATAGCAATTTTACCCTTATATTCCTTCTATACTTGCAGGGTGGCTGTTCTCCAGTTGGCTCTCAGGGACCGGGTCTACCTGCTGGACCTCCTTGCTCTCGACAGGCTGTTCACAGAGGACATGTGGAGACAGTTTGCTGTACGCTTTCTCTGCTCCGAACATGTGCTCAAGCTAGGTACGCATTGTTATATACGCCCTACCCATATTGGAGACATTTTGATGTTATATACCCCCTACCCATATTGGAGACATGTTGATGTTATATACCCCCTACCCATATTGGAGACATTTTGATGTTATATACCCCCTACCCATATTGGAGACATTTTGATGTTATATACCCCCTACCCATATTGGAGACATTTTGATGTTATATACCCCCTACCCATATTGGAGACATTTTGATGTTATATACCCCCTACCCATATTGGAGACATTTTGATGTTATATACCCCCTACCCATATTGGAGACATTTTGATGTTATATACCCCCTACCCATATTGGAGACATTTTGATGTTATATACCCCCTACCCATATTGGAGACATTTTGATGTTATATACCCCCTACCCATATTGGAGACATTTTGATGTTATATACCCCCTACCCATATTGGAGACATTTTGATGTTATATACCCCCTACCCATATTGGAGACATTTTGATGTTATATACCCCCTACCCATATTGGAGACATTTTGATGTTATATACGCCCTACCCATATTGGAGACATGTTGATGTTATATACCCCCTACCCATATTGGAGACATTTTGATGTTATATACCCCCTACCCATATTGGAGACATTTTGATGTTAAGTCGTCCAGGCTATCCTTTGCTTTGAAAATACGCTCAAGCTAGGTACGCATTGTTATATACCCCCTACCCATATTGGAGACATTGTTATATACCCCCTACCCATATTGGAGACATTGTTATATACCCCCTACCCATATTGGAGACATTGTTATATACCCCCTACCCATATTGGAGACATTGTTATATACCCCCTACCCATATTGGAGACATTGTTATATACCCCCTACCCATATTGGAGACATTGTTATATACCCCCTACCCATATTGGAGACATTGTTATATACCCCCTACCCATATTGGAGACATTGTTATATACCCCCTACCCATATTGGAGACATTGTTATATACCCCCTACCCATATTGGAGACATTGTTATATACCCCCTACCCATATTGGAGACATTGTTAAATACCCCCTACCCATATTGGAGACATTGTTATATACCCCCTACCCATATTGGAGACATTGTTATATACCCCTACCCATATTGGAGACATTTTGATGTTAAGTCGTCCAGGCTATCCTTTGCTCTGAAAATGTGCTCAAGCTAGATACAGATTGTTATATTTCTCTCCATATTGGAGTCACGTTGCCGTTAAGTCGTTCACTTGGATTGTCTGCATAAAATATTTTCAGTTTTTTTGGTGCAAACTACTTAAACATTTTAAAATTATGAAATTGATTCTTCAAATATATCGTCGCATTTATTATTCCTCATGATCCACGTATTCCTTTAGTTTTTTGTGCCGTTTAACAACATATGCAGATAGCAATGCAATCGTCCATGCCTGCAGGTTATGGTATAGAGTCTGACCTGAAGATGCTGGTACGCTCGTTTCCATGCCTACAGGAGCCCATGGTGAATGTCAAACGAATTGTGAATCTGGAGACACTAGTCAGACAGGTAAAGTAGACTACATATAAATTGCCATATGATTTCACCGAAATTCATGTTTAAATACTTTGACAAGGTAATGAGGTATTCACATGAACCTTTCCACATGAATATAATACATAACTTGTGATTGCGCATGTGGAATAGTCAAATCTTAGTTTCATACAAATAGACAAAAAACTTACTTTTGATGAATTGTTTAGAAATATTTGGTTCTTGAGGATTTTTCTTGGGTGGGGCGTTCTTGTTTAACTTAATTATCCAACATTGTAAAAAGAGTGATTTTCATATTGAAACCCACCAACCCACACATGTGAAAAACAAGTTAAGAAATAAAACATGAAAAATAATTGTAGAAACAATTGGTCTGGATATATAATTAATGAAGTAAGCGAATAAAATAAAATAAAATTGCTATAAGCAATAAGGTAGGGACGACACATTCCGCCTTAACTGGAGTTGGGTTTAGAACAGGCTTTCTATAAACAAAAAATTCAATAAAGGCGGGAAGTGTTGTCCCTGATTAGCCTGTGTGATCTGCACAGGCTAATCTGAGACGATACTTTACGCACATGCATTAAGCCTAGTTTTCAAAAAACATGGCTCACTAAACTGCTGCCTTCAGTTGAAGCTCAAGGAGTCACCAGCAGTGTTCCTGGTTGAGAACAACGACAGTGATGTGGTCTTTAGACCAGAGCCCGAGGGGGAGGGGGAGGGTGAGGGGCAGGAGAGGGGACTCAGTGAGGTCGTGAAGCGTTGTCTTGGGCGACCACTGGACAAGTCTGAACAGATGTCCAACTGGGAGCGGCGGCCATTGAGGACTGAGCAAGTGAAATACGCAGGTGAGGATAAAAGTGTTCAACCCTTTGAGTGCTGGAACCGGATTTTGAAGGCCTTTGCAAACAGTTTGGATCCAGATGAGACGCCACAGAACGTGGCGTCTCATCAGGATCCAAACTGTTTGCTGTTCTAATAGTATTCTTTGAAAAAAATGCTCATATAAGAAATTCAGCAGACGACATTTTAGCAGACGACAAATTTCCCAGCATGCAAAGTGTTAAGTTTAAAACTTTTTTTAGCTTGATTGCATAGAATGCCTTAGGCTTATTTAAATGCTCTTGAGCCCATTTCCTGGGTAGAAACAGTACTTGGTGTCTTTGGTGGAGATCTAAAGAATGCTCCCACAGTGGGGATCCAATGCATGACCTTCTGGTGGCTAGGTAGACACCATATCCACTACACCACAGCAACCTAAGAGTGTTAATATATTGAGTGACCTTCAAATGAACACATTTCATTTCATTGGATTATAAGGAAGTCGAGTACACAGTATTTCATATTTTTGAAAGTCCAGTTTTCCCTGTGTTTTTTTTATAAAATATTGGTCTCAAAATAGATAGCACTGATAGAAATAATGCGGGTTAATTAATAATTTAAGGATCCTCATATATAAATGCAGCCTGATGTGCGGATAGACCTCATACACTGTGAAATACTCACACATAATAAACATATACAGTACTGCTAGCAGTGACTAGCCTAAATGAATACTTTGTAGTATTTAGCCCTTTTTGTTTGGAAAAGCAAAGTGAAAATGGCTTTATGCAACCATCAACCAGAACAGTCTGTGAGTTAAGGTTGTATGCTGTTTGCTGCTCATCAGTATCTTAAGGTTGTGAATGAAGCCTAAAAAACTTGAATCTAGTATGATTTTTAGCTCACATGATTGCTCAGGTGAGCTTTAAGGATCAGTCTTTGTCCGTCGTCTGTCCGTCCGTCCGTCGTCCGTCCACATTGGTTTGTAAACACTTTAGAGGCCACATTACTTGTCCGATCTTCATGAAACTTGGTCAGAAGATCTGGGTCAAAAACTAGGTCACTAGTTAAAAAAAAAGAAAAACCTTGTAAACACTGTAGAAGTCACATTTCATGCCCAATCTTCATGTAACTTTGTCAAAATGTTTGTCTTAATGATATGTTGGTTGAGTTCAAAAGTGGTTCCGGTCCGTTGAAAAACATGACCCCCAGTGGGCGGGGCAGTTTTCCTTATTTGGCTAAAGAGAAACCTTGTGAACACTCTAGAAGTCACAATTTTTGCCCAATAACCATGAAACTTGGTCAAAACATTGTTTTTATTGATATCTCGGACGAGTTCGAAAATGGTCCAGATCGGTGAAAAAACATGGCCACCAGGGGGCTGGGCAGTTTTCTCTATATGTATGTAGTGAAAACATGTGAACACTCTAGAAGTCACATTTTTTGTCCAATCTTCATGAAATTTGTTTGGTCAGAACATTTGTTTCCTCGATACGTGAGTTAAGTTCGAAAGTGGTTCCGGTCCGTTAAAAAACATGGCTGCCAGGGGGACAGGGCAGTTTTCCTTATATTTATATAGTTAAAAAGTCTTGTGAACAGTCAAGGAGTCTTTTTTTGCCCAATCATCATGAAACTTGGTCGAAACATTGGTTTTATTGATATCTCGGACAAGTTCGAAAATGTTCCAGATCGGTGAAAAAACATGGCCGCCAGTGTGCAGGGCAGTTTTCTCTAAATGTATATAGTGAAAGCATGTGAACACTCCAGAAGTCACATTTTTGGCCCAATTTTTATGAAATTTGGTCAGAACATTTGTTTCCTAGATACGAGAGTTGAGNGCATTTTCATTATATTTATATAGTAAAAAAAGCTTGTGAACACTCTAGAAGTCACATTTTTTGCCCAATCATCATGAAACTTGGTTTTATTTATTTCTCATATGAGTTCGAAAATGGTCCTGATCGGTCAAAAAACATTGCCACCAGAGGAAGGGGGCAGTTTTCCTGATATGACTATAGAGAAACCTTGTGAACACTCTAGAAGTCACATTTTTTTCCTAATCATGGTGAAACTTAGTCAAGACATTGGTTTTATTGATATCTCGGACAAGTTGGAAAATGTCTCAGATCGGTGAAAAAAAACACTTTTTAGCTCACCTGATTGCTCAGGTGAGGTTTTCCGTCATCCGTCTGTCCGTCCACATTTGGTTTGTAAACACTCTAGCATTCACATTTCTCAAGCATTCTTCATCAAAGTTGCTGAGAAGCTATATGGCCACAAGATCTCAGTCAAGTTTGATAATGAGCAAAATTGCATAATAAATGCCAGAATTATTGCCTTTAGATTGTCAAATTTTTCATTATATTATACAAAATCCTTGTAAACACTCTAGAGGTCACACTTTTGTTTCAGATTTTATGAATCTTGGTCATTATATTTATTTTTGTAAGCAAAGTTTGATGTTTGGTCATGAGGGGTCAAAATATAGGTCACCAGGTCAAATCTTACAAAAACCTCATAAACACTCCATACGCCAGAGATTTGGTTCAATAATGATGAAACTTGACCAGGATGTTTGTCTGGACAATATCTAGGTCAAGTTTGACGTTTGGTAATGTGGGGACAAAATCTAGGTCATGGAGTCTAATCTTGTTTAAAACTTCATTTGATATTTCAAGAGACAACAAACGCATCACAATTTGTATATTAGGGGTTGAGGGTTAATATTGTCCTGTCTGTTTTTCAGCCCTGGATGCGTACGTGCTACTAGAGTTGTACGATGTGCTGATCAGGCTTGTCCTGTCTGTTTTCCAGCCCTGGATGCGTACGTGCTACTAGAGTTGTACGATGTGCTGATCAGGCTTGTCCTGTCTGTTTTCCAGCCCTGGATGCGTACGTGCTACTAGAGTTGTACGATGTGCTGATCAGGCTTGTCCTGTCTGTTTTCCAGCCCTGGATGCGTACGTGCTACTAGAGTTGTACGATGTGCTGATCAGGATGGCTCAGGAACAAGGGGACCTTATTGACCTGGAGCCGAGTATCTCCAGGAAGTGGCTCAGACCCAGTAAGAACGAGAAGAAACGGGCCAAACAGAGGGGCGACCATAGGCAGAAACCGGCCAGGAAACTGGTAATGTTTCTAAGTTTAGGAATGGTTCCCTAGAATAATGCAGTTTAATATTGGTTAAAATAGTATTTTAATGGTATTTTTCATCAGAGTTATTGAACTGAAGTGTGTTGAAAATAATTATGTTACTGATCTCAAATGTTAATTATGCATGTATCAAAACATGGAAAAGATTTTACAAACACATGTCAGCAATGGCCACAGTAAATCACAAAATGGTAAACCCTTTGCATGCTGGGATATTTGTCGTCTGCTAAAATGTCGTCTGCTGAATTTCTAAAATCATCATTTTCTTCACTTTTTTTTCAAAGACCACTATCAGAATAGCAAACAGTTTGGATCCAGATGAGACGCCACGTTCTGTGGCGTCTCATCTGGATCCAAACTGTTTGCAAAGGCCTTCAAAATCCGGTTCCAGCTCTCAAAGGGTTAAGACTTCATATATATTATACATATTCATTCTGTTTTAAGAATCAGATTAAGTGATGTCAAGCAGATACAATACAGTGTTTTTTGGGACAAATTTTGGGCTGTTATTCAGCCCCATTTTCAATGTCAAAAAGTATATTTTTCCCAAATGACTGCCTAACATTGCCCTCCCCAAAAAAGTAAAATAAATAAAATTTTACATTTAGTTAATTTCCCTATGGGTTGAACCTAAGTAAATATAATATTGTAAACACTTATTCTCAGTTTTAAAGTATTTGTTATAAAAAAAAGATACACCAATTTCCCAATTTTAGCCAAAATGAAGCATTTTTTTCCAATCCAAAGGGCATGGGCTCCATTCCAAAACGTAAAATGCAACAGTACTGCACTCAACATTTGATTTTTTCCCATCTGTCTCTAGCCCACCAAGCCATGCCCGCTGTCTGGCCAGCCCCGTTCCCCTGGAGACCTACGGGTTGTCGTGGATACCATGCTCCAAGGTCTGGGCAGACAGCTGCGTAGCTGTGGTGTGGATGTTCACATCATGGACCCGTACGCTGAGCACGCTCAGGCCATTGAGGTACACATGATATTGAAAGTAGAATCTTTTACATATTCTTAACCCTTCTACCACTCAGATTCGCATTTTGACATGATTGTAGCCCTAAAGAAAAGCAAATACAATTTAACCCTTTGCATGCTGGGAAATTTGTCGTCTGCTAAAATGTTGTCTGCTAAATTTCTAAAATTAGCATTTTCTTTGATTTCTTTCAAAGAATACTATCAGAATAGCAAACAGTTTGGATCCTGATGAGACGCCACGTTGTGTGGCGTCTCATCTGGATCCAAACTGTTTGCAAAGGCCTTCAAAATCCGGTTCCAGCGCTCAAAGGGTTAAGACCTTTCTTACTAGATTCAAGCTTTAAAGGTTTCATTTTAGCCCTAAGATACTGATGAGCAGCAAACAGCAGAAAACATGAACAGACTGCGAGTTACTCGCAGGCTGTTCTGGTTTTATGCTGGTTGCGTTTAGCCATTTTCACTTAAATTCTAAGTGCCAGAGGGTAAAACATGTTTACGATTTTGAGTATTTGAATTGGTTTCTTTGAGGCTGGTCAGTTGCATGACTTTATTTTGGGAAAATGACAAACACAATTCCATTGATATATGTTTATAACTTTACGAATTTATCAGCATGTTTCTGTAAAATCTTGTGTAAAAAAAGATTGTAAACTCTTCAATTCATATCATATGTTATGTTTAAAAGCCAAAGGCTCCGTTCCTTATAAAATACAATAAACTGTTGTATGAAATAATAACCCATGTCATATCCCTGACTTTTATATCTTAACAATCTGTTAGTTTGAATTCACAGCAAAATTGTATGTGTCAAATAGTTTCAATAGGCACAGTTCTAACAATACATTGCTTTATGTAGGTCAGTCACCGTGAGAACAGAGTGGTGCTATCAAGTGGCCTTCCCTATCACATGGTAAGTTCTGTCAGCAAAATACATGGGGATTTTGAAGTATATGAATATGCCCCTTCAGGGAAATGTAATAAGTACATTTATGATTGTGTCGAAAGCTGAATATCAAGCAAACATCTATATGGCAGCCATTTACACAAATAACCTTTCAACAATAAAATTGCATATACACCTGATAAATTTTAAGCATGACATTTAAGTACCATTGTATAAAATCAAAATTTCGATAATAATCAAATGTGCACATTACCTGCTGTCAAAGCTTTTTTTTAACAGAGCATAAAGCAAATTTTCATTTGTAATCAAAGTTTTTCTTCTTAAACACTATGATTATTTTACAATTGGCGTGGATATTGTAAATGAAGGCCCAGGTTTATATTGAAGATAGCAGATAATGTAGGTCGAGACATGAGTAGCAAAAATAAAGTTTGTATTGAAGATACCAGCAAATGTAGGTGTATACATGAGCATGTGAAATAGCAGCTAATGTAGTCCAAGACATGAGTTACAATGCATCAGTTTCTATTAACCCTTTGAGCGCTGGAACCGGATTTTAAAGGTCTTTGCAAACAGTTTGTATCCTGATGAGACGCCACAGAACGTGGCGTCTCATCAGGATCCAAACTGTTTGCTATTCTGATAGTATTCTTTGAAAAAAAAATGAAGAAAATGCTAATTTTAGCAATTCAGCAGACAACATTTTAGCAGACGACAAATTTCCCAGCATGCAAAGGGTTAAAGATGAGTTACAATGTATGCAGTTTGTTTTGTAGATATTAGCCAATGTAGGCCCAGACATGAGTTACAATGTGATGTGTGACAACGCTAAGGATCAGGTGGTAGAAGTGCTAAACCATTTCAATGTGCAGGTCAAACAGTCGGACATCTTCAGTAGATGCCAGGTGGGTGAAACTTGACCCAAAAATTCCAAATTCAAGGTTTCCAACATTTTTAATTTTTTTCTTAATAAATCTCAACATTAAGTTCATTTCCCACCCAGCTCTTTAAGTTGAACCTTTAAAAATTTAATGAAATAACTTTTATTCCCAGTTTTGAAGTACTTTTTAGCAAAAAATGAACAACATTTATATCCAAATTTTAGTCAAAAGAACATGATTTTCCCGAATCCAAAGGGACCCAGCCCCATTCCCAAAATGGTTGAAAAAAAAACACACTGTGTTCAATATATTTCTTACTCCTTTGGGGAATTCATTCAGTATGCATTAAAGTATGAATTTTATGTTATGACATATTCTCTTTTAATAAAGGTTCATTGCATGTCGATAATTTCAAAATTGCCCCTGACAAGATTGTAAGCTTATATTTTTACAACATTTGGCCATGTTTCAATACATTTTCTATAAAAGCATAGGAGTTTTTGCTAAAATATCTATGAAGCCAACACAAAATTTAGGGGCCATGGGCTTGTGGGCTCTTGCAAATATATATCACTACCCTAGTCTCCTTTCCTATAGATCTGCATTTGTAATGTTTATATTACTATTTCTCTGTTCTAGATCTGCAATGGTAATGTGTATGTTACCATTCCATCTGAGGATATGAAACTGCTGTCTCAAAGGAAACTTCAGATCATTACCCAACACTCTGAGGCATTGCACAGGTACTATACCTTTTTTCATGAAAATATGTTGTGATTTTGCTTGTTGCTAAATGCTGATTAATTTCAAAATGTTAAAGCATCTGTGAAGGAATAACCCTTCTTATTTGGAAGACTTATGTAATGATTCATGAAGACCTCAAATCGTGTGTTCTTATTCTTGTATCCTTTAATGGACAGAAATGTTTAGGTTCAACTTCTGAACCTGAATTGTTTGTAACGATATGCAATGATTTGTTAAAACATATACAAAATTAGAAGTATAGAGATAGAAATGTGTTTTCAGTTATTTTTTAAGGGCATTTGGACATTACGCTAAAAGAACCCATTGTTGGTTGTTTTAGTCACCTCTGTTGTTGAGGTCGCTGAAATGGGGAGCATTATAGTCGCTGCGTTGTCGATCTGTCTGAATTCTAATTTGGATGGAATTATGTTTGCATGGGTCTGAAATATATTTATATGATACTCGTTTTTGTCCTACTTGATGTCCACCCTTCAGTCTTTCTGTCCTTATTTTTTTTTTCTCCACACTAAATCTCAGATATTAATGATTCGAATTAAATGAAACTTGATTTGGGGTACACTATAGGGTAGACATTATTGTCAGGTCGTTTTGGTCCAAAGATTTGGCTGGGAGTTAAAACATAACTTCTGAGATAGTAATGACCCAAATTTGAGGAAAGTCTTTAGGCAGCAAGCTAACAGGGTGGACATGCCCATCGTTGTCAGGTCGTTCCAGTCAAGTGTTTTGTCAGGGAGTTATTGCCTTTTTATGATTAATTTGTAATTTTCTTAACAAAATTATTTTTTTTCGCACAAGATCTCTGGAACTTATTATCAGATTTTGAGATGAAAGTGTATATGCACTTGCCTTTAAGGGTGGGCATATTGTCAGGATGTTCTACTCAATTGATTTCCAGGGAGGTATTGCACTTGTTATAACAGTCCTTGCCCGTTTGATCTCGGACAGTATCAATCCGATTTGTATGACACATCAAATGCAGCATCCGTATTTTAAGGTTATTGCACTCCAATAATTTTCTGGAAGTTTTTCCCTTTGATGATTAATATATCATTTTTTACTGAAATATCGATTGTGTGTTAGATCATGGGTACTAATGATCAAAATTTGATAGCATGTTATCAATTGCATCCCTACAGGATGGACATACGCATATCGTCATATCGTTTGGCTTCATTCAGTTTTCAGGGTGTTATTGCCCCTTGATTTTTTTTTTCCGCATAATGAACCAATACATTGACAAAATGCATCATCAGGGACCATCCATCAGTTGTACTGATATTCTAGATATGTTAACCCTTTGAGCGCTGGAACCGGATTTTGAAGGCCTTTGCAAACAGTTTGGATCCAGATGAGACGCCACAGAACGTGGCGTCTCATCAGGATCCAAACTGGTTGCTATTCTGATAGTATTCTTTGAAAAAAAATCAAAGAAAATGCTAATTTTTGAAATTTAGAAGACAACATTTTAGCAGACGACAAATTTCCCAGCATGCAAAGGGTTAAACTAAATACTTTACAGAGTATCATATGGCATTTAAAATTAAATATGGCATAACATATTTCAACTCAAATAACACTTCTCTCGTTTGTTTCAGTTTGTCTGAACCCGGGCAAAATGCTGGCCCAGAAAGCTCCTCTGCATGTGGAGTGGGTAACCAGTCTAATGATTGCTCTGAAGAGATGGTGTCCAGGTTCATCGAGTACAACATAGACTGGTGCACTGCCACAATTCTGTCAACGTCTGCTGCAGTTCAAACAGAGACTGTGCCTCCCGGTATGTGGGACAAAGTGGAGAAGTTCTTCTGTTGCCAGCAGTGTGGAAAGGTGTTCTGGGAAGGATCACACTTTGAACGTGTCTGCGATCAGTTTTCACATGTTCTTAAGACGGAAAAAGATGATACAACAGTTTATGATAAATTAAATGGAAAATTGGGAGTAAATTCTTAGGAGAAACACTTTGTGCGACAGTGTCTGAAAGCAAGTAAAACTGTATTTACTTTGTAAACAAATTGTTTTGTTGATGAGTGTTATTTGAAATTGTCACATTACTTCACATTTAACAATTTAAAAAGTAATGGGCTTGCTTTATGAAATTCAGGGAATAAGTTGTGCGTCAAAGCTGTTTTCTCCATATAACTTGCATATATTATGCATGCATCCATGTAAATGATGAAATTGTTATGCCCTTATTTAATAGTGTTTGATCGACTACGTTCACTACAAGCTATACTGGTTGTCAAGGACAATTGTACAAACAGACATGAATTATGTTGAAAGCTATGAAATATATCTGTGGTTTTTAAAGCTAAATAGTGTTCCAATTGCCACGAGGGATTTATAACGTTTTATTTTCTCTGTGTTTTTAGTTACATAATGGATGTTTCTTAACATTATAAGTTTTAAGTTTGCTTCGGATGGTAATTTTATACTGTTAATAAAAATGTAGAATCATTATTGTGTGTTTTTTTTATTTCAGTGATGCGTTTCTTTAGCCAACATTACATATTAGATAAAACCAGCCCCCTATGTTCAACAGTCACTACCTACTGCTGATGTGTTGTGAACAAAGTTAATGTCCCCAGGTTGAATAACAAGATGACACTTGAAATTCAATCCTTTATACACCTTAAAAGTTAAGCATTTGTGAATAGTGCGTGTCCTGTACGAAATGTCTTGACATATGTGGGGACACTAACATCCCCTTGGTACAAACGATAATCACCACAAGATTGGTTGCCAGCATATGCACAAGACCAATGTTGAAGTTCAAATGTTAAATATACTACCCCTCTGTTTTATTTTATATCCGCGTCAATATATACAAAGTAAAACTTCATCGGCATCATCAGGAAGGAAATTTCATAGAATTTGGTCCTTTAGTTATGGCACGGAACCAATTGTCAAACAGTGAGAAATACAACACATGTAATAGAAATAAAACACACCATTACACACACACAAAAAGAAACAAACTCTGGTCAATGCAGAGCATCGGGGGCTCAAACCGGTGTTAACGCGTTCCAACCCCCACACTTTGGCTTGGCTTTGGCACGAATCTTTTACATGTATATACAAATTTACCTCATTATATCACAATTCAAATTTAATTGAAATTAACGTGAATACATGTCAATTTAATAACAATTACCTACTCAATTGAAACCAGGGGTAACATAATTGTAACGTTTTGACGCAAGATGGATTGAAACATAAACAAGTTGTCGGCTTTGATTAAACAGCCTAAGGGACGTAGAATCATCTATTTAACCCTTTGAGTGCTGGAACCGGATTTTGAAGGTCTTTGCAAACAGTTTGGATCCAGATAAGGCGCCACAGAACGTGGCGTCTCATCAGGATCCAAACTGTTTGCTATTCTGATAGTGGTCTTAGAAAAAAAATCGAAGAAAATGCTAATTTTAGAAATTCAGCAGACGACATTTTAGCAGACGACAAATTTCCCAGCATGCAAAGGGTTAATTATTCAACTTCATATGCATTGGCTGACTTTACTAAATCGGTTCACAAATGTAACTCATGGTGCGTTGCATTATACCATCAAATGTAGAAAACAGCAAATGTTTTCGTTACGAAATCAAATGTTTAATTGTCTTGTTATTTTTTTTTTATTATTTGATGATGAGTACGACTTCTATTCTTTAGATTATTTCGCTGATTTTCATTTAAAAAGTAAAGGATAAAACCAAGAAATCCAGATTTTAATTATTCTGTTTTCTGCTTGTTACGCCATTCTTTAATGTTAACAAATATGGGAGATACAGCTGAAAGCTGGGAAAACATATGCATTAAACAAACATTATAAGTATTGTCATCTCAAGTTTAAACTTGAATGCGGAAGATATTGGACTGAAACGCTATTGTAAAACAATGCTGATAGATATTGGTTTCACATAATGTGGTAACTGTTAAAGAAAATTATTTTTTTGTTAAAGGCATACTAAACAATACCATTTTTAATGACCTGTCTTTGTCACACTTTTCAAAAACAACAGCGGTAGCTTGATACTGATTTTTTTGTTAATATTTGTATTTCAAAACTAAAAAGTATATGAAGTCTTCGAAGGGCATTTGACTAAATGGAAAACTGACTGACAGAAGCACAAAGAGACAGAAAGAAAAGGTAGACAGGAAGATAGTTGATATAAGAATAATAATAATGCCAAATACTTGAAAGATGCTGCACCTTTTGTGAAAATACACATTACTTTTTTAGTCAATAGCTCTATTAATTCTAATACAGTTCCTAGTGAACTCAAATGTGCTAAGGTTAAACCACTTTTTAAAAAGGGTAATGGATCTGATGTTTCTAATTACAGACCTGTCAGTATTTTATCAATTGTGTCTTAAATTTAAGAAAGGGCTGTATATAACCAGTTAGAATCTTTTTTAGTCAACCATGGTCTTTTATATGAATATCAAAGTGGTTTTAGATGTAGCTATTCCAATGACTCATGTCTTATTTATCTTAATGACCATATAAAGAGTCAAACTTCAAAAGGCCTTTGCACTGATATGATAATGCTAGACCTTCAAAAAGCGTTTGACATGGTTGACCATGGCATTCTATGCCAGAAACTTAAGATAATGGGTGTTGAGTCAGTGGAGTGGTTTCAATCTTATTTAACAGGTCATAAACAAATGGTAAATGTCAATAATACTATGTCAGATTCTATGAATCTTACATGCGGCGTCCCCCAGGGAAGTATTTTAGGGCCGCTCCTATTTTTATGCTATGTAAATGATATGGGTATTAGTATTAGCAAATCATGTAAACTTATTCTTTATGCTGATGACAGTGCCATCCTTTATTATCACAAAGATCCTAGTATCATCAGTAGTGTTCTGGGTAAAGAACTTGAAAATTGTAGTATATGGTTAGTGGATAACAAACTGTCTTTAAACCTTGGAAAAACAGAATGTTTAATGTTTGGTTTTAAAAGGAAATTATCTAAACTTCATAACTTTAATGTAAAATGTAATGATCACACTTTTCTTCTCAATCATCCGTTAAATACCTTGGTTCAGTATTGGACAATCTTCTTTCTGGTACATCTATTGTTAATAATATAATTAAAAAGGTGAACTCAAGAATAAGATTCTTGTATAGACAAAACCACTGTTTAAATATGGAATTAAGATAATTGTTATTTAACGCCTTGGTTCAATGCCATTTTGACTATGCAAGTTCTTCTTGGTACAATGGTATAAGTAAACAGTTAAAAATATATTACAGGTTGTACAAAATAAAGTTGTTAGATTTATTCATGGATATGACTCTAGAACATCATTGAAAGTCAAGGATTTTAGTAGTATTGGTTGGTTAAATGTTCAAAATAGAGTTAAGCAATTAAGACTCAACCATGTACATTAAATTGTTACCAAGAAATGTCCTTCTTACATGAAAAATAATTTTAGTTTAGTGTCTGATATTCATAGTCATAACAGAAGAAATAGTAAAGGTAACTTTTATTTTCCTCAAGTGAATGGTTTTACCAGCACTACTTTTTATTATCAAGCAATCAAAGACTGGAACTGTCTACCAACAGAGGTTAAAAATGTTTGTAATAAATATGAATTTAAAAAGAAAGTGAAGACTGCTCTCACAGACAATTTGAAATTGAAAGAAAATGCTGATTTTATCTTTTACTAGTAGTCTTATTTGTTTAAATTAATGTTTTATGTGATTGGTTTGTTATATATATATGCCTGTTGTTTAAATTAGTCACCAATACAGTATTGGTACGTACATTTAAATGTGATAACAAGATAGTATTATAACCAGTGATTGTTAATAACATATGCATTTTGTACCTTTGACAGCCATCCATAGGACCCCATTGGAAATAAGTTGTAAAACTTTCATGGGTCATCCTCTGTTATATATTTTATGTCTTGTATTCAACATCTTGGTATTCAATGTCTCTGCCATATTTACTGACTATGTATGTGTAAATGAATTTAACTGATAAACGTTGACTGTGATTTATAAATGTGATCTATCAATGCATTGTGATTCTTAATCTGTGATAACTGCAATCAAATTCTTAAAGCTTGTTACGTTAAATGAATTGTATAAACTGTTGTATATATATTCACGAATAAATCAATCAATCAATCAATCAAAATGAAACTCCAAAGAAAACACCACCAGTCACGATTTGTGGAAAGTATAGTCACGTTTTATAACGGGGGCATCATATGGAAAGTATAGTCACGTTTTATAACGGGGGCAATCATATGGAAAGTATAGTCACGTTTTATAACGGGGGCAACGTTTTATAACGGGGGCAATCAGTATTGTTACGTTTTATAACGGGGGGGGGGCAATCAGTATAGTCACGTTTTATAACGGAGGGCAATCATGTTTTGTGGCGAGTGCAGCCACATGTTAAGTTCACACCGTTTACACGATTTCGTATCCGTTGTCAGCAGTTGTTAGGTACATGTCCCCATTGACTGCAGTTGCTTCTCTGCAAATAACAACAACCATAATGTGAGATTTGTTGTCCTATATTTTGAGGGATATGATATTACAGCACACGTGACAACAAAACATATATGCGTCGAAAAAGTAAACCACATTTACATTTTGTGTATAATAGATTTTTCTTTGTTTAAATTATCGAAATTTCTTACAATAATAGAATAGCAAGTATTTTCGCAATTTAATATGTTTACAACTTAATATCGTAATGAACTTTTAGCCAGTTTCTTTACTAATTGCCCACACTATAAGCCCTTTACCTGTTTGCTGTCGAATCTGTTTCATTGCCTGTAAGCATAATTATGAATAGTGTAATAACTAATAAGTATATAGCAGATACTTCGTTCATGGCAACATTATATCAATTTACTATGAGACCAGTTTTATTAATTACTAGTTCCCTTTATGTTGTTTAAACAACAATAGAAACAATATCCGAATCGCTCAAAAGAATTACTGCCATTTTTTTTAACGCTAAAGCAAATTAGGACACATTAAAATTAGGTCATGTGGAACTATTCAAAGCACCAACTGGATGATTTTCTTAATCCATCAAAAAGTACAAATCCTACCATAAGAACGTCTAAGACAGACTGCCAGCTTTGTCTTGAAGAAAAATACTAGAATACTGGCGCCGAGGATGATGTTCCCGCAGGTCAAGGTACCACTAATTACAAGGCTTGTCGTTTTCTCATTTGAATCAGTACGCCCATTTTCCGTTTTACATTGGCATGAGTCAGCCGACGGATCTGTTGAAATAAATTCTTTTGACACACTTATGGCTGCAAAGAAAGCATTTGTTTGGGAATGCTTAGTTCCGATAAAATAAACATTTATTTTGAACAACATGTTTAAATATTTATTCAGGATCTAAGTACTTTGTTTATGTTATAACAATCTCTGACTAGAGTCCTCGCGAACGCAATTTCGAATTAAATATTTTGTTATCAAAACGTTTTGCAGTGCTATTATTGGAGGTGTATTGCTTTTTCATGTTCGAAGTTATTTTTGTCAGTAAATATATATTGTTAACAGCAAATAGCTATGTATACATATGTGTTGCTGATTCGACGATCCTTTGCGCTGCATGATATCGTTAACCAATATTGAGTGCAAATAGACTAAATGGTAAGGACTATTGCTTTGATTAAGGAATAAAGAAAACAAAACATCACATAAGAAACATTTTGATTATACATTTTGTTAAACATAATGCATTTATTCAGCCCACTACATTGAAATAAACTTTGCGAAATAAAAATTTGGAAATAATCGCGCGGTTTAAAATACGCGAAAAGGCGATTTTGATTTTTTTTTAACCCAACAAAAAAGTTTTTAAGCGTTGAACTACTTAGAACGAACAATATCTGGCTGTGTAATAGTTTCTTTCCGATTCATATTGTTGTGTGGAATGAAGCACATGTATATTTTTTCTAAAAGACAAAAGTATTCATAGTTTATGCGTGTTTGCAGACACGTACCATTTGTGCGTATGGTTACATCATTGCTGTGATTAAATGTTCCTTCTACCACGATAGCGCATCTCCACTGACTGTCATAAAGTTCCATCCTGAGGCCGATCAAGTTACATTGTTCACTCCCGTCGATTACGCAGTTGCATTGAACGTTTTAAGCATAGTGTTGACGTACTGTACATTTGTGAGTTTTATACATAACCTCAAATTCGTTTCGAAATGTATCAGATGTTTGATTCTTTCTCAAGAATGCTACCAGGTTTGTATGACCTTCCCAGTAGCAGGACAGTTCAACCAGTTCTACGCTTGCAGAGGACATATTTACAGACAGTTGTACGTTTAGTGCGCCGGAAACATATGGTTATACACGCTTATTAACATTAATAATTCGGCATTTTAAACAAACATGAACTAAAATATTCAAATGTTCAATAGTAAATAAAAATGTAATAAATCATTTACGTTTTAAAACGTTATTTTAAAAGCGATTTTCGAATATCACTTGATTATTGGGTATAATTCGTTTATTATGAAAACATAATAATGTAATTTTTAACAAAAAAACATTTAAAACTCGAAACAAACTTACATGCTATTAAGCACAAACTAGTAGCAAACAAGACAATTCCAAACATTTTTCAAATTTTGAAACCAAGTCTCTATTTCTTACGCCTATCCGTCCGTTACTTCTTCGAACATAAACTCGCATGTATTGTAAGTAAATACACAATTAAATGTGTTATTTCATGAAACGCAAAAGTGTGTTTGATATATTTTAAAGTGTTGAGTGTTACAGCAATTATTATCCGACGATATATTTTCCTAAATTCCGCTCGAACAATAGGATACATTAAAACAGAACGAAAGTTCGACGTGTCATTCAACCGGTTTCAACCTCCAATAATTTGCATTTTCGTTCTAGGGCGTTTTGTGTTCATACGGAAATGGTTTCCCAATGAATACTGGTGCTAGACAATTGCTTGCGACGTTTTTAATCTTTCATTTCATTGAATCATATAGGAACTGATAATCAGTTGAAAATACTCAGACTAATGGTACTTTAGCATATTTTTCCTGAAAGTATGTCCTATACGATTTGAAATGGTTAACATGTGTCACGTAATAGCATTAAACAATGATTATTCTTGTATGATTGAGTAAACACTATTATCATATTAGATGTTAAAATCATACATAAATTGTGTAGAAATTAGCCTCATAGAATACGTACAATTATAATTATAAAGTTAAGGTATAAGATTATTATAAAGTTAAGGTATAAAATTATTATTATTAAGTTATATACAATATTGTATTTAAGAAAAAATGTTAAGCAGCAAAACTTAAACACTCATTTTGTAAATTGTACTTTAAAATCTAAGGTCCCCGATAGGAAGAAATATAATGTCAATTAGTGTTATAATCTCAGTCGATTTCGTTCGCCTCTAGCCTAGTCATGATGTAAGCAAGCTAAAATGAATGATCTTTATAGCTAGTTTCACCGGTGTAGACCGAGTTGTTTACATGTTTTTATGATATGGTTACACTATACTAATAAGTTGTTTCCGGTTGTATTTCCGCATGAGCGGGTATAAAACAGCGGCTAGAAACGTAGAAGGCAGACTAGGATAGACATTTAGACTAAGAGTATCTTTGCTTGTTGTATTAATTGAAATTAGTACTTTATTTGATATGGGACCGCTCAGGTCGTTTTATTGAAGTTCTCGAAATGTTATTTAATTAGCATATCTTATGATGGATTTGGATGGATTTTGTAAATGTCTTGGAAACTATATGGACTTAGCAATTTTGGACTTGAACATATTGTATTAACACTGAATAAAGAACGCAGAACTAGTAATTGCGTTATTTGTGTATGCGTTATTACGTTACACATGATTAAAAATGTAAAAATCTTTCAAACTGGCTTTTAATCTTGATTTTATTTTGTATTCGCAAAATGGTCATGTTATATTTTTTTCAACATAATATAACCATTAAACTACACCGCGATGTGTCTCAATGAATCAGTTAATTATCCGCACTGTACATGATCATTTCAATGTATGCGAAATGATAAAGGTATATGTTTACAGAAAGACATATTAAAGGTTTCCTTTTGTTAAAAATATAAAACATATATTACAATCATGACTAAGAATCTTAAAAAAATACATCTTAAGAACAATCGTCATTTGAAAAAGCTAACAAATTAAGAGTTTTTTCGTAATATATATAACCAAAGAGCCGGTCCTCTATAAGGTAATCTTGATGCCCGAATTAAAAAGACAATAGTCTATTCTTACCTTTGATGTCGCTGACTCAATTTTTCGTGAAAGGAAATATTTTGTATTGTGTATTTTTATATTGCATTTGTAAAATAATTAACGTTCTTCTTTACTATATATGAAATACTTTCTTATTGAACATATCACAAAGAATTGTTAAAATACTGAAATCTGTACAGTACTAAAAAAATATTTTCAGCAGCTTAGTTTATGTTTATCTGTATTTTATTCATGGAAGTAAACTGGTAAAAAGCAGACTCCTATTTTCTAGGAAACTCTTAAGGCGGTTTTAACATGATTAACCTTAGCTCACTTTTTTATTCAGCACTACAGTTTGGAAAACTTTCATTTAATAAATATAACAAGCTTTATTTGAAACTTATATGTAAACTAAATGACAAATATATTATTTCGCACTGCACCAAGAGTAAATTAAAGTTTGCTTATGGAAGCTTATCGGATTACTTCCAAAGTGGTATTTGCTATGTTCCTGTTTAAGATCCTTGGACGAGACTGAAACTCACGAGTTAGCCATCACACAGCGGACACAATATCACACCAGATTGATGAAAAAAAAAGAAGACAGGCCAGATTGATGCAAAAAATAAAAGACAGACCAGATTTATACCAATAATTAGAAGACAGATCAGATTTATACCAATAATACGAAGACAGATCAGATTGATGCAAATTGTTAGAAGACAGACCAGATTGATGCAAATAATAAATATACTGTAAACGATTTAAAAACGTAATAAAAACATGTTATACAATAATGTTTATAAATTAATGTTAACAATTATGTCTACTTTTTTATAGCAAGGACCATTTTAGACCTTACCTGTAACATGTAACAGACATGACAATTCTTGAACATTCTTTTTAATGTCAGAAAGAAAGATGATTCCGTCTTGTATATAAGTTCTCTCAAGCTCCTTCCTACACAATAATTGAATCAAATGTGGTTTAAAGAAATAATCAAATAACACATGCAACATAACATACAAATTAAATGATTGCTTGATACACAAAAAAACACATTATCAACGAAAAGTATGAAACAAATAAGCATGTTATCACATCTTACATGTATTATTACTATATTTACAGTTATATTGTAATGAAACACATTTTTTTTTTGTTATCAGTTGCTCTTGAATTATCTGAAAACACTTCTCCAATTTGTCTTCATCTTTCGGTACTACATCGTTACTTTTGAAATGGTAGTTTGTTTCTAGTTCTCAATTATTTATTCTGATAATCTCTTTCCTCCTGAGGATGAAATAACAACAACTGCAAATTAATATAAGTTATCATTTTACGAGATATGTATTGATTTTGTCCGAAGTAATTCTTATTCAACATATTGTAAGGTTGCATATATACAGATATGGTCACTAATGCAATTATCAAATTAAGACTTTTTTTTGTCATACACAAAACATGTCTGTCAAACATGCTTAAGTATTTATTGCAAGTTCACTAAATTTCTAAAGATGTAATCATATTTTGATGTTCATTCTAAGTCGGCGTTTTGCATGAACCTTGATTTTAAAACTTGACGTTTGCCAATTGGGGTCAAACGGTTTGCAAATAATTACATGTTTTAGAGACTAGCGTACCTCTTACTCGATTGTTTGCTCTTTGCCGCCGAAATTCACGTATGTGTTCCCATCAGCTTCCAATGTCGACTGTCCGTAACCTTTAAGTGCCTATTATTTTATATGCAATACAATTATATGCCAAGGGTATTGTCTAAATAATTCAATGATAGCCTGTAAGTTTAAAATTAAAATCGCCTCTTTGGTTCTTTTTTTTTACGATTGTGCTACTTTTAACGAATATTCCAGGATAAGGAGAAGGTAAACATAGTAATTGAATTGATTTATTTACTCACTCCAGTTCTTGTTTTGAACACTAAGGAGTAAAAATGCAGTAACAAAATATTTCAAACTACTTTACTTAAAACCTCTATTAATGTTAAAGTACATTAACAAATATGCATAATGCAATTTCTGGGTATGTTTCAACTGTGTTTAAAATATAACTGCTTTCAAAACAACAATTTAAAGGAATTTATACGTATCCACTTTTTTGTAACACCTCTTTTCGTCATAACTACCCGATAAATAACCTCTGCCGTCGTGGACATGTCATGCTGTTTCGGAAAACGAAATCAAATTTGATGGTATTATTTTGAAAGTTGCTTCAACAAAAGCGAATTACTAAAGGTCTTTAACCTACACAGTCTTATTTATTAGAACAACATTGTTATGGACATGGTAAGTTAAACAGCTTTTGCTGAACTCATTACGTGCGGTTTCTGCAAAAAAGCCGTGTTACGATTGTATCTTCCGAGTGCAAGTCTCAAAGCATGTGGATGATCAATAAACTAAACTTAATGAAGCAATCTGGTTGATATTCGTGCGACCATTTAACCTGAATTCGACAAACAAACACACACGAATACTCTGTCCAAGCAAAGATAAATAAATACTTCAATATAGAATTGTTCAGTAGTATGGTGTTCTGAGAAATTGTATCGCTTGAGTCGGTTGCGTGATATTTAATTTATTATATACATTTTTGGCATTGCATCCTTAAGTTAAGAAACAGCTTAAAAAACAAATCGTTAAAAATATTTGCAGTCGAAATCTCTATGATTCATGTTTGTATTATGGTAGTTTAATTTTGTGATATATAACAATAGCGTACAATTCCAACTCTTATTCTCTATATGTAAATGAATTGATTTCAATATTCATCCGTTTATGTTAAGGACAAATGATATGAATCGGTTTATTTGCACCCATTACATTCAAGCATTGTACATCATTATACAATACGTTTCAATGGTATTTTGTTTATGACCTCCAATAAGAGGGCTGTCCAATAAGAATACCAGTAATATGTCAAGCAATATGGACGAATTGTTAAGGACTTTATTTTTTATATTAATAAACAGAGATCCAAAATTGAACGGTGTTTTCCCAGCATCATATTAAGTGTTTTGTACACGACGTTAAACATGAGCATATCGTATACAAAACGCAAGTCACGTTTTACACCTTTGCTAATTTTAATCTGTTCATCCTTGTTTGTCAAATATCATTGAATAAAAAGGCATTCCTTTATTAGAATATTCTATCGCTATTCAGTTTCTAATAATACCCTACAGTCAAGTGTTCAATGGACTGCTCGACTAGTACATACGTGTTTAGTAAACTCTGACCCTGGTTAATCAATGATTTACATGTATAGTTAAGTGACATTCGAAAGTTCGTGAATGTATAACTCGAGAGATATACTATTAATACCTATCATTAACATATATTGCTATTCTTTTAGCTCTTTTGATAAACATCTTAAATATACTTTATTTATTTATTTTCATAACGTAACATAATGGTCTTATCGTATAAAATTTAAGTATTGTTCTTTGGCGTGGACTTGGAAAATTGAACTCCATTAGAATCGCTCACATTTCGAAAGTAATGGAATGCAAACTTACTTAAATTCTCTAACATAAAGCAATAACTGGTGCATACATTTGAGGATCAACGTGTATTGGTACTGTGCCTAAATCCACCACATTTAGAAGGCATCTTAACAATATTTAAACAAAATATTGAGCCAATCGACGCACACATAAATAGGAATCAAGTTAGTTTTATCATACATTTGCTTTCAAGTTTTTTGAACCTTTCGGCTTTTTAGTATAGGAAACCAAAACTTGATATTTCAGGCCTAAATTGTGTACAAAATGACTGAGACAATGCCAACATCCACCATCCCTTTTAAAAGAGTTCAAACTGATTGGTGAGAATATTTGTTATGTTATATGTTTTCTAAATAAAGTTCTATTTACATCAAAACAAAAATCCACAACATTGTTAATACGGAAATCATTTTTCTAGATCTCTGTATAATCGCAAAGTTGGGTAAAATCGTAGATGGGGAACCGTGATATTTTTATTCAAATTAATGTCGACTTTTACGTTCATTTGACCTTTGATCATGAAACGCAATTGATGTTAATACGGTAAATACTTCTTTATTCATCAAAGATATTTTATTTGTATAGTTCTGAAACTGATGCCCTGCGTTCAGCAACAAAGTAATGCGATTTTTGAACGCCGTGATATTAATTGCTACATACAATCAAACTTGGACGAGAATTTGTTTGCAGTTTTCTTTTTTAAAATGTAATTATAAAAAACGTTTAACTACAATAAAGGATCTATACTCACAAGGACCATTGCTGGGGTGTTCGTTTCGATTTTATAATGTTCACACTGCGTGACTTCAAAATTGTAAAGGGCATCTATTGAAAGAACTATTTTGTTTAGCCTGCTTGAAAGCAAAGACAGTGCTGAAGTCTGAAGTCAATCATAACGTAATGATCAGCCAACGCCTGTGGTAAATCGATGTTTTATGATACGGAAATAGTATTATCTGCTTTGATCGAGCATATATAC
Organism: Dreissena rostriformis; assembly: GCA_007657795.1. Classification (NCBI taxonomy): domain Eukaryota; kingdom Metazoa; phylum Mollusca; class Bivalvia; order Myida; family Dreissenidae; genus Dreissena; species Dreissena rostriformis. Next base: position 21,143 of record VMBQ01005579.1, on the reverse strand, counting down.
TTACTATCTGTTACCATTGTGTACAGCTAGTTTAGTGCGCTCTAACCAATTTGTATCCAGTGAATATATTTAAAACAAAAATCTCGCGATCAGTAACCCGATAATGATTAACTTAAGTTGATATTTTTAAATTAAAAAAGTTTGAATTGTGATTTCCTTTGTTTTAATTTTTTTTATGTAAAGCACCGCAAACCGGATGACTGTGATATTAAAAGTTTGTGTTAAATATATTATCATCATCTAGATTTTACACTATTTATACTGATTGATTCTGTTGAAGAAAGCCCACCTTTCCCCAAATTATTACTTCGTTGTAGTTTTTTCGAGCTGTCGTTTTGTGAAATAATTATTTGCGAACTATATGCTCACTTTTTGTAACAATATATGTATCATTTATTTTGTGACATGTGACACATAATAAAGATCTGTTCTGTTCAAAAGCTTATTCAAGCATATGTTGACCTTAATTCCAACACACCGGACTTTGGTTTTGAGTGAGGACAATATCATTCCGCACAACAATCAAGTATTTATGAAAGTAGTCAGTTGTGAATTTCTTTCCTATGCAGATATAATTATACATAGATTGAAAACAAGTACTTAAAAACAATACAAACTTTTAATAAGACGACTTATCTTTACAGAGTATGGTTACAATATTATTTAAACTTTTCAATGTACATAAGAAATATATAGCAATAGGATACAAATATGAATATTTACATACAATCCGAAATGTTAGGTCTGCTTACTGGTTCATTTTATTTCTAGCAATGGTTACAAACACAGAATGCGATACGATGTGTACATTTATGATAAATAAAATTAAAAACGATATCAATCCAATATGTATTTCAAATAAAAGAACAATATAAACATAGACGATGTGGCAAACATGTGTTTGGAGTTTATCTACAAATACACGAAGGAAACGCATTTTTTCGGCAAGTGTTGTTTACAAATATTGTATTGAACTACTCGTGATGGTAAGCTCTCGTAGAATGTGTTGATGTAGATCTATGCTACCCGAAGGAAAAAACTGGTTATTAGATTGATGCATGTCGGCGGGCGGGCGGGCGGGCGGGCGGAACAATGCTTGCCCGGGCCATAACTATGTCGTTCATCGTGAGATTTAAAAAAAAAATTGGCACATTTGTTCACCATCATTGGACGGTGTGTCGCGCGAAAGAATTACGTCGATATCTCCAAGGTCAAGGTCAAACTTCGAGTTCAAAGGTCAAAATGGACATAAATGAGCTTGTCCGGGCCATAACTGTGTCGTTCATTGTGAGATTTTAAAATCATTTTGCACATCTATTTACCATAATTGGACGGTGTGTCATGCGAAAGAATTACGTCTATATCTTCAACGTCAAAGGTCACACTTTGAGAAATTAGATTGAATTTGACACAAGGGGGGTAACTAGGAACAATCAGTAACAATGCACATTTTGAGTTGTCTCCCTTAATCAGATTTTTTTTTTCAAATTGAAAACCTGGTTTTGTGACAATTTTGTCCCTCGTTTGATTGTGTTGTGATGAAAATAATTTATTTTATTTGTTCTTTAATGCTTATTCATTGAAAATGTAAAATAATTTGTTAAAGAATTACTCTTCTTATTTAGATGACCAATGTTATGATTCGTGAAGGGCCTCAAATGGTGTGTTCCAATTTGTGTAGCCTTCTAGGTAACGCATTTTCATTTTAAGTTTTAAGTTTTTAACCTGGATAGTTTGTAAAGATATGCTAGATAAAAGATAAAAAAAAAACGCATTGTTTTACCTATTTATATAGAATTAGAACTATTAACATAACAATATGAACCCAGTTTGTTTTCAGTTATTTTAATAGTGCATTTGGAGATTACACTGATGTTTGTTTAAGCCACCACTATCATTGTGCTCCCTGAACGGGGGAGCATACAGTCGCTGCTTTGTCCGTCTGTCTGAATTCTTATTTTGATGAAATTGAGTAAGCATGGGTCTGACATGAATTGCCATGATAATTGTGTTTGTCCTCTCGATGTCCATCCTTCAGTCTTTCCGACACTCTTATTTTAGTTTCCCTATCTCAGATACGAATGATTCGAATTTAATGAAGCTTGATATGCAGCATCCTATATGTTTGACATGCGTATTATTGTAAGGTCATTACGGTGCAGTGATTTTTCTGGGAGTTATTGCGTCACTTCTCAGAAACTAATGATCCTAATTTGAGGAAATTCGATATGCATCATCCTTATAGGATGTACATGGGTATCGTTGTCACTATTTTCCAGTGAAAAGATTTTTGAAGGATTTATTTCCCTATGATTATAAATATGTCATTTTCTAAACGATTTTTGTTTCCGCACAAGATCTTAGTGACTAATTATCAGATTTTCGAAGAAAGTTTTGGGTGGACATGATCATATTTTCTGGATGTTCTGCTTCATTTATTTTCAGGGAGTGACTGCACTTTGAAAAAAAAAATTGCCACGTTTGATCTCGTACACTATGGGTCCGAATTTGTATGACACTAAATATGCATCATCCCTATTGAGTGGACATCCATATATTTTTAATGTTGTTGCGCCCCAATATTTTTTCTGGCAGTTATTCCCTTTGCTGAGTAATATGACATTTATATTATGAATTTATCGTTTCTGTGTCAGATAGTGGGAACTATTGATCCGAAATTGTTGAACTTTTATATGCTCTATCCTTACAAGGTGGACATATTGTCATATCGTTCCCCTTCAGTTAGCTTTCAGGGAGTTATAACCCCTTGACTAATAATTCGTTTCCACAAAGTAACCCATACATTGAAAAAGTGCATCATTGGGGATCATTTGTATTGATGTTCTTGATATGTATAACTTGATATTTTACTGGAAATTATACAGCATTCGAAATCAAATTTGGCATGTAGTAAGAAAAAAAGGATGTATCTCTTAAAGTTTGTAGATCGCAGATTTTGCACTTAAATAACAATTCTTTTATTCGTTTCAGTTTATCTGAACCAGGGCTGAATGCTGACCCAGAAAGCTCCTCTACATGAAGAGTGGGTAACCAGTCTAGTGATTGCTCAAAAGAGATGGTTTCCAGGTTCATTGAGTACAACATAGACTGGTACACCGTCACAATTCTGTCAACGTCTGCCTCAGTTCAAACAGAGACTGTGCCACCCAGTATGTTTGACAAAGTGGAGAAGTTTTTCTGTTGTCAGCAGTGTGGAAAGGTGTTCTGGGAAGGATCACACTTTGAACGCGTCTGCGATCAGTTTTCACATGTTCTCAAGACGGAAAAAGATGATACGACAGTTTATAATAAATTCAATGGAAAATTGGGGGTTAATACTTTGTAGAAACACTTTGTGTCCGGAAGCAAGTAAAATTGTAGATACTTTGTAAAATAAAATGTAGTTTTGTTGATGAATGTAATTTGAAAATATCACAAACTTCACATTTAATAATTAAAAAAGTAATGGACTGGTTTCATGAAATTCAGGGAATTAGTTGTGCATCAAAGGCTTGTGCAAGTGTACAAAAGCGTTTTTGTTTTTCATAAAAACCTGCATAATATATCCATGCATCCATGTAAATGATGAAATTGTTATGTCCTTATTTAATAGTGTTTGAGTGACGACATCACTATAAACTAAACTGGTTGTCAGGGACAAACTTTGTAGCAGACATGATCTATTTTGAAAGCTATAGTATTTATCTGTGTTTTTTGAAGATGAATAGTGTTCCAAGCGTTACACGCCTTCGATAATGTTTTATTATGCCCCCCCCCCTTCGAAGAAGAGGGTTATATTTTTTTGCTGGATATCGGTCTGTCTGTCGGTCGGTGTGTCGGTAGACCAGTTCGTTTCAAATCAATACTTTGTGAACGGATTGACCAACTGGCTTGATACTTTTCACGTGCATTTGCCTTTGCAAGTAGATGGCCCCTATTGAAATTGGAGTCACTAGGTCAAAGGTCAAGGTCACTGTCACACTTAGAGTGAACATTGTTTCTGATCAATAACTTGTGAACGGAGGGACCGATTGGCTTGATACTTACCATGTGCATTGGCGTTGGACAGGCGATGGCCCATATTGAAATTGGGGTGAAAGGTCAAGGTCACTGTCACACTAAGTGTTAAATCGTTTCCGATCAATAACTCGTCAACTGATTCACCGAATTGTTTGATACTTCCCATGTGCATTGGCCTTGGACAGTAGATGACCCCTATTGAAATTAGGGTCACTAGGTCAAAGGTCAAGGTCACTGTTTGAGTTTATCTCAATTTCATTCTTTTCAATGATTATCTACTTAATCAGCGACATTGATTTTCCGCAAAGAGAATCGATTATCGCTGACGTTCTTATCCAACGACGAATAATCGTGACATCACTAGTTATAATACTATAATATTCTCTACCCATTTACTATAACGATGATTTAACATAAGTGCATCATTCTGTGTTAACTAAAAACTTATTTAAGTGGCTTAACTCTTATGGTCAGTATTGTTGCCAAAAATCCTGTGTCTAGGCCCTGTTTGGGGGAAATCTGTCTCCGACCGCAGAGCTCTTGTTTTCTCTGTGTTTTAAGTTGAATAAATGATGTTTGTTAACATAATAAGTTTCAAGTTTGATTCTGAAGGTCGTATAATTCTATTAATAAAAATGAACAATTATTATAGTGTGTTCATTGAATGTAATTGATGAGTGTCTTTAGCCCACATTACATATTAGATAAAACCAGCCTCCTATGTTCAACGGTCACTACCTACTGCTGATGTGTTGCGAACAAAGTGTATGTCCCTAGGTTGAATAACAAGATAACACTTTAAATTCAATGTTTTATTCGTCTTTAAAGTTGAACATTTGTGAATAGTTTGTTCCCTGTACAGAATGTCTTTTACACATGGAGTGATTCTGACAACCCTTTGTACAGACGATAATCATCGCAAGATACTGTTTCCAGCTTAGGTACAAGGCAAAGATTGAAGTTCAAATGTTAAATATATTACCCATATGTTTTATTTCATATCCACGTCAAAATATACATAGGAGATAAATCTTATTATACCAAGTGGTCCTTTATCTATTGCAAGAATGAAATTTGCCAATCATTAATACGAAACACGCAACACAAGTAATAGAAATCACACAGATGAATACAACGGTGGTCACCTGGATGGAACGGCCAATGAAGAGCGTTGGGTTTTTAACCGGTTTTAAGGAGTTCCAAACCTCACACTAGTACAAGAGTTATTCTCGAAACTTATGGATTAAAAAACTTTCGCCATAGCATCACAATTCAAATTAAATCAAAATGAACTAGAATGCATGTCTATGTAAGTACAATTGCCGACTCAATGGAAACCAGGGCAACATAATTGTAACGTTTTGAGGCATGATAACTTGAAACTTTAACAACTATCAACTTCATATTGCAATTGATTAAACGATTTTGGCGATATAGCATCATATAATTAAAATATCAAACTTCATAATGTGTGGGGGGACTTTAATTTGCACTATTGTTAACCATGGTAAGTTTCATTTTGCCATAAAACGGGGAACACAACAAATGTTTTCGTTCTGAAACCAAATGTTTAGTTGCCTTGTCCTTTTTATGCCCCCCCAAGGTGGGCATATAGTGAAATTGTGTAGATCATTAGTGGGTGCACACAAGCAATCAAGATAATTATGTAATTAGTCCACTTGTGTCGCCAATCTTTAAAGTTAACCAAAATGGGAGAGTGGGCTAAAATGTACATTAACAAAGCGACATGATAATTGTAACCTCAAGTAAAAACATGAATGCGGAAGAAATTGCACTTAACTTCGATTTTAAAACAATGTTCATAGGTATTGGTTTCACTTGGTGTGGTTACTGTTTTAGAGCAGGACTATTTTTAATATATAGACATAATTTAAAGTAGCATTGTTTCCATTTTACTGATTTCGTCGCACGCTTCTAAAGTAACAATGTTAGCTTGATACTGAAATTCTTTTTTCATTCTTTACATTTTCAAAACTGAGAAATATATGAAGTCGTCGGACGACACATGACTAAATGGAATTTTGCCTGTCTTCAGGAGACAGCAAGACAGATAGTGGGTGTTAGAGTAATTATCTCATAGTCAGCACCAGTCACGATTTGTGGCTAGTGTAGTCACGTTGTAAGTGCAAAACCTTACACCATTGTGTATCCGTTGTCATTAACTGTCAAGTACATACTTTCCTCAATGACTGGAACTGTTTGTCTGCAAAAACCAAAAGCAATGATGTGACATGTTTTGTTATATATTTTGAGGGATATGATATTACGGCATACATGAAAATAAAAGATATATACGTCAAACTAGTGAACCCGATTTTCATGTTCGTACAAAAAAATAATTTTAAGTATTTCACAATTTTATTTTTACAACTTAATATCGTATTGCCCACAATATTTGCCCGTACCTGTTTGCCGACGAATCTGTTTCATTTCCTGTAAGCATAATTCTGAATATTGTAATAAGTATATAGCAGAAAGAACATTTAACATCACATCCATTTACCATTACACCGTTTTATGTTTTATTTAAAATAATTATATCTAAGTGATTTGAAAAACAACAGAACCATTTTTAATCGCGTAAAAGAATTTCTGTTATTTTATTTATCTCTTAAGCAAATTTTGAAACATTAAAACCGAGTCATCCTGAACTATAACTGTATAACAAGACAACAACTCCTACCATAAGCTCGTCTGCGACATACTGCCAGACGTGTCTTGAACAACATCACTAGAATACTGGCGCCAATGATGATGTTCCCACAGGCAAGGGTTACAAGAATTGCAGAGTTTGTCGTTTTCTCATTTGGATCAGTACGCTCATATTCTGGTTCACATGAGCACGAGTCATTTGACGAATAGGGTGATGTTGACACGAATATGGCTGCAAAATAAACATTTGTTAGATATGGAGGATTGCTTAGTTCCGAATTAAATGATTAAAATAAACTTTTGTATTGTGAACAACATGTTAAAATATAACTTCAGGATCTAAGTACTCTGGTTATGTTAAATCGCTGACAAGATTCCTCTCAAATTCAGTTTTTTTTTTATAAAAATAATATCAAAACGTTTTGCAATTAGAGATGTATATTGCCTTTTCATGTTTCAAAGTTAGTTGTATCAGTAAACATATATTATGAACATCAAATAGCTATTTATTAATTGGCCTCAATTATTCCGCGATCCTTTGCACTGCATGATGTCATGAACCATTTTTGATTGTAATTGCAAATGTTAATATCAAAATATCAATATTCGCTGATTAAGTTCTATCAAAAATTTCTAAAATTGTACACGTTTAAAGTAAATGTTACAGATTTCTTTGTCAAATTAAACATATAATTGGACGATAATAACACATTTTGGTCAACGTAGGTATTGGGCAATGCCCTTTTTCTTGTATTGAGTGAAAACCTGGCGTGTCTTTGAAACCTATGCATTATCGTCCGCTAAGAACAATAACACGCCTTTTTTTGCAAAGAATACATTTTTGCGCGCTGTGAATAACATGTTGTTTTGGTTAAAAAATGTTATTGAATGTTGCGCATTGATTTAAAAACCAAAGCAGAAACGAACAAGGAAATTAATGAATGATTAAATTCTCAGTCTAAAATTCTATCAGCATAAGTGTTTTAATCCAATATGTCGGTCTAATCGACTTTATTGGAAGGATCATTGCTTTGCCTAAGGAATAAAACAAAAAGAAATAAAATCACGCTATACAAATGATGTCTAAACATTTTTTTATACTTATTACATGTATTCAGTCGGTGATATTAAAAAAAAATCTTGATGTCAAATTGTTAAGTATTAATTGAAAAAGAACTGAAGCTAATGTTTTAATTAATTATTTTGAGGATTTTCAAAATACAAATTCGGATATATTTGTGCGGTTTTAAAAACGTGCAAAGGCGATATGATTTTAAAAAACAAGACACGGTTTGAAACGTCAAACTACTTAGAACCAACCATACCTGCTTCTGTTAACAATATGGCCCGTTACAAAGACACCAAAACAGCCTAACTAAAAAATATATTGCAAATAAATTCAATGAAATATTTTGTGGTCATAATGAAAGACTTCCTCAGATTCAGTCGACATAGTATGTTGCGACGTTTCTTTGAAAGCAATATTGTCATACGATACTGCTTATGTTTATTTTATTACTATGTTTATCTCGGTGACATAATTGTATGTGAAATATCTAGTGTTTAGACAATGTATACTGTGCACGTCTGAATAAATATTGGTCTTGTCTTGTCTTGTCTTGTCTGAAATGAGGTACAAGTATATTTTTCTTAAAGCCAATAATATCACCAGTTTATGCGTGCTAGCAGACACGTACCATTTGGTCGTATGGTTACATTATTGCTTCTTTCAAACGTTCCATTTGCAGAGATAGTACATCTCCACTAACTGTTATATGATTCCACAGTGGGGTTGGTAACGATACAATTTAATCTCCCTTCGATTTAGCAGGTGCATTCAACGTTAAAATAATCCGGCTTTATCGTACAATTTAATTCTCTATAAATCTCAAACGATATCAGGTTACTCTGACAGTTCCAGAAGCAAAACAGTTCTACTTTCACACGGACGGAAAGATGCACGTTTACAGCGCCTGAAACGAAAGGGTTATACACGCAAATTGACATTAATAATTTGGCATTTAATACACACACCAAATAAACACATTCAAATGTTCATTGGTAATTAAAAATACAATAATTGAATTACTTTTGAAAACGAAATTTTGGAGCGATTTTCGAATGTCACTAGATTCGTTAATCACACTAAGTAGTATTTTATGGATAAAAAGGAATGCTGTATTCAAATATATACACAACTCGAAGCATACTTACATGCTGTTAAGCACAAACTAGCAGCAAACAAAACAATTCCAAACATTTTCAAAACTTTGAAATAACTATTCCTATTCAATTTCCGTATGCAATTTCTTTGAGCATAAACTTCCTAGTGTTGTGCGTGAATGCACAATGTAATTTTTTATATCATGAAATGCAAACGCGTTCTTTGATATATTTGCAAGTGGGTAGTGTAACAGCTAATTTTATCACATGAGGTACTCGTCCTCAACGCCGCTTGAAAGATTGGATTTATTAAAACAGAACACAATTTCGACGCGTGATTCAACCGGTTTGAACCTCCATTGCTTTGCATTGTTCGTTCTAAGGCGGCTACTCCAGCTTTAATCATTTTTATGGTTTATGTCGTGTTGCTTGTATTGTCCTGTATTGCAGAGTTTTCGGTTATTTAGTACAATAGCGTTTGATCCCTATTATGAATTGTTATTACAGTCGAAATAAAACGGACGTGGTTTTACACAATCAATACTAGACAATTGCTTGCGATGTTTTTGATCTTTGATTTCCCTGAAACAAAAAGGTGTATATATTCATTTGAAAATGTTCAGACTTATAGTATTTTAGATTCTTATAAGTACATACTTTCCCGCCGAAAGCTTGCCTTACACAGGCATGATTTAGAATATAAAAATCCTCAAAACTGGTTATCAATCTTGTTTGTATTTTGTCATATTTTCTTAAAAGATTATTATTTTAATCAATACGGACATAATAACGAGAAATGTTCACAGAAAGATACATTGTGTTTTTTTATAGACATAAAACGCATATAACATTGTGGAATGACCTACCATCAAGCATTCGGACTTCTGTCTCAATAGACATTTTCAAAAGGAATTTAAAAACATTTTTCTTTAGAGACTTTTACAACCTATTTTAATTGAATACCTGTGATTTCAAAACAAATCGAGACTCAGTTGTACGGGCTTATTTGTCCAACAACCAAGACTCGGAGGACCAAGAAATTAAAGAATTGTGCGGGCTTCTTTGCTCGAAAAGGATATTTATTGTACAAGTGACCGGTAACCAAAAATCAGTAGGGCTTCTTTTCTCAGTGATTGAATGACATCATACAGCGGTCTTTTAGTCACGCTTAGCCCCTCTGGTTGTGTCTTATAGTCACACTGAAATTTTAACCTTCAAGTTGTGTCTTGTAGTCACACTTGGTCAGTCTATTTGTGACTTGTAGTCGCAATAGTTCAAATAAGGTAAAAACCCAAAAGAAGTGTCCGTAAGGGTGACGGGTGACCGGTAGCTGTGGGATCCGACAGCCAGAGTGTAGAAATATCCTTTCACGTATCCCTTCAGTTCATGAAAAAAGTGTCTTAATGTTGCCAAAACTTTGCTAATAATATCATTATAATTATTTTCTTAACCCTAGTTATATCAATTTATTACATAATATTTTATTTTTCCTGTGTTTTAATATCGTAGACTGTATAGTTTTATTGCTTAAGTTTCTTACAGCATTTTTATTTTTATTTATATCACACATTTTTAGATTATTAATCCTTTAATTACTGCTGCATAAAAGTATCAATCACTCTTATTATTATTTTTTAAATTGTATGTATATTTATATGTTTTGTACAACGCCATTGAATATAATTATATAAATAGGCGTTTCATCAAATTAGCAAGTTTCAAGTTTCAACAAGGATGACTTAACTATTAGAAAAAAATACAGACAAAGAAAAGTCTTCATTTGAAAAAGATAAAATGTGTCGTTTACTTCTTTATGTGGTAATTGTGATGGCCGAGTTGTAAAGACAATAAAACTGTTCTGATCAAGGCAGTCGAAGACTCATTTCTCGTGAACGAAAATATTTTACATTAGTATTTTGATACTACATATGTTTTTCCTTACTTTATCAGCAAAACAGTCTGCTTAAAGATATTTAAAGGCAGTGTATATAAATATGTGCAACAGCTTAGCTTATGTTAAGCTTCTGAATATTCGGGGAAGATGACTGGTGGCTGACGAGACTGAAATTTATGGCAAGCGAAATGCACATTAAGTGTTAAACCACGGTTTAACAGTTAACTTTATAGTTAAGAGACTTTGAACCCGGGTTCAAAGTACCGTTTGCACATTAATTCTTAAACCCGGGTTCAAGACTTTGAACCGCGGTTCAAAGTCTCTTAACTCTATAGTTAGAAACGACCAATGGAATCGTGACATTTGCCTTCTAATTGTGGTTTAAGCTCCGCTGATTGGTTGTCTCTGAATTATGTAGATAAGAGATTTGTATCTATTTTTAGGCAAACTTTGAACCGCGGTTCAAACTCTTCAACTCGGGTTTAAGGAATAAATGTGCAAACGGCACTTTGAACTCGGGTTTAAAGTCTCTTAACCCTATAGTTAACTGTTAAATAATTAATGTGCATTCCGCGCCTCTTAACCGCAGTCTCTTAACCCTATAGTTAAAAGATGACCAAAGAAGTCGTGACATTTGCCTTCTAATTGTGGTTTAAGCTCCGCTGATTGGTTGTCTCAGATAACATATTTGTATCTATTTTTAGACACACTTTGAACCGCGGTTCAAAGTCTTGAACCCGGGTTTAAAGAATTAATGTGCAAACGGCACTTTGAACCCGGGTTCAAAGTCTCTTTACTATAAAGTTAACTGTTAAACCGTGGTATAAGACTTAATGTGCATTTCGCTTGCCATAGAAACTCACGAGTGAGCAATCACAAAAGTAAAATAATATCACTAATGCCACCGAGACATGTTTGATGCATATAATAAAAGGACAATTCACTGTAAACGATTTTGAACCATTGTGAAATTTTGAAAGTTTCTTTAACACAAGTAAATAACTAATGGGCTTAAACTTGCAAAGTCATATTTGTTAGCGCAATGGGTTTTATTTTACTTGTTCGTATTACAGCTTTTTCTGCACTCAGTACGCGCGGTGTAAAAAATTGCATCTTTCTGAGTCCAATCAGTCCCAACGTATTAACAGGATAATAAGGCTACACTTAGGAACAACGTTTACTGGCATCATCTGTTTGTATTCGTATGGCCATTTAAGGCTGACGAAAATGAATATTCTGTCCTGGGAAAGATAAAACTGATAAACATATAGAATATTTCAGAAGGATGGTGTTCTGTCCAAAAATTCACGAACAATTGAATTTAAGGTAAACCATATTAATAACGGAATAAGGATAATATCGAGCGTTTGTTTTGGTTTAAAAAAAGAAGTCAAGCTACGAGTATGATAAGGAAACATAAAACGCTTCTGGGGACTGCCGTTTCTCGTGATTGAATTACAAAAACATGTAAGTATGAAATTATGGTTGAAAACTCTAGCTAGAGGACATATATATTACATTGTAATATCATTTACCTGACTGCGTTTTCATAACTACTACTACTACTACTAATGCTGCTGCTGCTGCTGCTACTTCTACTACTACTTCTAATACTACTGCTACTACTACTAATACTACTTCTACTTCTACTACTACTACTACTTCTACTACTACTACTACTACTACTACTACTACTACTACTACTACTACTACTACTACTACTACTACTACTACTACTACTACTACTACTACTACTACTACTACTACTACTACTACTACTACTACTACTACTACTACTACTACTACTACTACTACTACTACTACTACTACTACTACTACTACTACTACTACTACTACTACTACTACTACTACTACTACTACTACTACTACTACTACTACTACTACTACTACTACTACTACTACTACTACTACTACTACTACTACTACTACTACTACTACTACTACTACTACTACTACTACTACTACTACTACTACTACTACTACTACTACTACTACTACTACTACTACTACTACTACTACTACTACTACTACTACTACTACTACTACTACTACTACTACTACTACTACTACTACTACTACTACTACTACTACTACTACTACTACTACTACTACTACTACTACTACTACTACTACTACTACTACTACTACTACTACTACTACTACTACTACTACTACTACTACTACTACTACTACTACTACTACTACTACTACTACTACTACTACTACTACTACTACTACTACTACTACTACTACTACTACTACTACTACTACTACTACTACTACTACTACTACTACTACTACTACTACTACTACTACTACTACTACTACTACTACTACTACTACTACTACTACTACTACTACTACTACTACTACTACTACTACTACTACTACTACTACTACTACTACTACTACTACTACTACTACTACTACTACTACTACTACTACTACTACTACTACTACTACTACTACTACTACTACTACTACTACTACTACTACTACTACTACTACTACTACTACTACTACTACTACTACTACTACTACTACTACTACTACTACTACTACTACTACTACTACTACTACTACTACTACTACTACTACTACTACTACTNAAGTTATTACGTTATACTGAAAATAACTTACATATGATAATATTTTTAATACAATTATTTTCAAAAAACGTGTGTTAATACTTCGCATAGTTTAACGGCATTTTCTTGTTTAAGTCCTACATTCTCACTTGTGGCATTTTAAACATATTTTTACGTTTTTGTCGTTATCAAAACTAGCGTGCTTATTATTTTACCATTACTCGAATAAACCCGTATATTTTAATTTAGTTTATGGTTATTTTCACATTAAACAATTTATGTGAAATTAATTAAATCAACTAGTACATGCAAACCAACTTGATGTTTGACCGAGCTGTACGGTGCATTTCTATATAATATTTGAAAACAGCTTTTTAATACAAAAAAGGAATGACATGTTTTGGTGAACCAGAAAAAGAAGCGTAACGATTACAGTGCCTCCAGTGAGGTTTGAACTCACGACCCCTAGTTTACGAGACTAGTGCTCTACCACTGAGCTATGGAGGCTCGCGCTTCAGACATTTCCCCCAAAGACTACAACTACTGGTTCTAACCATGAAACGGACTCGAGAGCGTTTCAATAAGCCTTAGGCTTTCGATGCACTCGAGCTCAAAGGTGGAAACGTATTTTGTGGTGTATAAATCGGCTTTCCTAGCCAAATTCAAGCTTGGCTTAAAGGAAACCTAGCATAATTGTGACCTGTTCTGAGCTTTTTTAATCAAAATTTGGAAATGGGTGGAAGTGAGTTATTCACATTTCAATACGCCTCAAGGTATGTCAAACACAGAACATACACAAATAGGTGTGCGCTATTTCTCTGTGGACGGTTGTTTAAAACGGATATGCGATTTCGGGTTACAAAATTATAAAAAAGGACAGGTTGCTCTTTTGTCAAAAGGGAACTTTAAATGCGCACAGTCATTATATCCCATGTGGCATATGTTCAATAAAGCATGTATATTTGTTTCACTCTGAATTATGTAAATATATTGAAACTTTAAATAAAACGTGCCAATTTGTAATGTGATCTGATAAAACAGGGAATTATGTTGGTCCGAGGGGTGCAGGGGGAGGGGGCTTGGGGTGGCAGGGTGATGCGTCCTTCCGTTAAGTCCAATCTGGCGCGGTGTACACATTTTAAAGGCATTAATTTGAAGCAAAATATATTTAATGGCTACACATGGGCTTTCAGGCCAAACAACTGTTCAGCCTATTTCAAACGCTATATTTATATGAGTCGCGCTCTGAGCAAACTGGGTTAAATGGTGTCCGCACAGGCTAATCAGGAACGGCACTTTCCACCTACACTGGATTTTCGTCAAGAAGAGTCTTTCTTTAAACGAAAAGTACAATTACAGCGAAAACAGTTTTACTGTCGTCCCTGATCAACCTGTGCGTGCTGCACGTGTTAATCTGGGCCAACACTTTACGCACATGCATTAAACCCCCTTTTCACAAAGCGCGACTCATATGTAAGTAATATCCGTTCTTTTAAAACTATCGATGACATAGGTTCGAACGCAATTTAATCTACCTCGTTCGACAATAATCCATAAACTTTACGATTTCTTTTTCGTAAGTCTTGAATTTTATTTGGCTTCTTTGAATATCATGTATATTTTTTAGTTACAATATATATAAATATACATTTATTTGACAATTTATAAATATTGTCAACACGTAAGCGTGCTATTTATATGTAGAGTTTAGGAAAATAAAGGAGCAACCTCAACTTAATAACTGCATTAAGAGTTATAAACATGTCACAAATGCACTTACCAAATCTTGTAAATCCAGTGTCCGTTATGTTAATGCTGTATTTGTTTTAGTTTTGCCTGTCTTAAACATTAAGAAAGCGACCGCTGGTAAGCGTTAGGATTTCATGTAACCGAAATCAGATAAAAGTGTTTCACAGTTAAAACAATACAAGGGTTCTGCTCGATTAACTCAATAATTGGTAATGAATGAATGAATAATCGGTTAATGGATCGATCCGAAAACATATTCAGTTGTTTGGGTAGACGTGATCTCTTTTTCAAGGTCAAAGCGCCAGCTAATTATACTGAAAATAATTTACATATGATAATATTTCAATTCAATTAATTTCCAAAAAGTTTGTTAATACTTCGCATTGTCCAACGGTATTTTCTTGTTTTACTGTCATACATTCTCACTTGTGGATTTTTTTTGATTTTTTTTGTAGTTATCAAAATTAGTGTTTATTATTATTATTATTTTACCATTTCTCTAATAAACATGTATTCTCACATTGTGCAATGAATGTAAAATAAATTAAATCAACTAGTTCTTGCAAACAAACTTGATATTTGACCGAGCTGTTAGGTGCATTTCTATATTTGAAAACAGGTTCTGTTATTGCAGAAGCCTCGTGTTTTGTTGAAAAAGAAGCGTTATCTCGTAACGTTTACAGTGCCTCCAGTGAGGTTTGAACTCACGACCCCTAGTTTACGAGACTAGTGCCCTACCACTGAGCTATGGAGGCTCGCGCATTCTTAATGGGACAGAACCAATATATTTGTATTATTGGTAAAATTTGGTTGTAGACTACCCAGGGTTAAACAAAACTGATCAGTAAAAGTTTAAATAACGTTCATAGCAGTAGTAGTAGAAGTCGTAGTAGAATTAGCAGCAGCAGTAGCAGCAGTAGTTGTAGAATTAGCAGCAGCAACAGCGGTAGCAGCAGCAGCAGCAGCAGTAGCAGTAGCAGCAGCAGTAGCAGTAGCAGTAGCAGTAGCAGAAGCAGTAGCAGTAGCAGAAGAAGTAGAAGTAGTAGTAGAAGTAGTAGTAGTAGTTGTAGTAGTAGNTACTACTACTACTACTTCTACTTCTACTTCTACTACTACTACTACTACTAAATTCTATTCATCTTACAATGCTAGTTCAGAAAATGTATGGTTATGGGGTCTCTATGTGCGAAATGGAGCATTTATTTTCGCTTAAAGTTGTCGCTTTGCCATTTAATTCTATATTTAGTATACTGTGACCTACAGGGCTACATTCGCGAGGACCGAGGATATCCGCAAGTCACGTTCGAGTCCATTCGGAATAATTCGGATCCGTCCCTTGAATCCGATATAATTTTGGTTGAAATATTCAAGTATACTTTGTCGTCGAAAGAACGTAAAATACAACGAGAAAATGCGTTAAGAAAAGCGTATGAGGGCGTTAGCAAAGAAGTTGTCGACGCGATCAAAGACGTGTACAGTGTGGACTTTTCAATATACGGTTTTTCTACAATTCCACCAAATGTAAGATAAAACGATCAATCAAAGGCGTCTTGTGAGAATCAAAATATTTTCAGAATCTTTCTTCACTGTTTGAGTTATCATATGTCAACACATTGCCTTAACGTACATGTTTGTTTTTCTTACATGTATATACATACCATTTAACCACTGGGTTGTAAGGTTCTATAATTTTTATATTTAGGTTTCAACATATTATATACATTTCCGTTCATTATGTATACATATTTTACATATGCATTTATCATATGCTATACCTTGTTTTCAATGCAATACAGACATTACGTATTTTTTTAATATTTCACATGTGTAATACAACATTTGTAAGCGTTTTCATTGGCTACAGAATCAATAACTAACCAATCGCATGGCTCTATTTTGGTGAAATGACGTCGTCAGCATGAAATGTCGTCACGATAGTAAACAACTTTAAGATCTATCAGCATTTGTTTGGTCAATTAAGATGTATTATATTTAGTTTAAAAGCATGTGATAAAAAATTATATGACACTCGTTGTCATATTATACCATATTTTATTAAACTCGTCCAGGAAATTCGTTAGTAAGCTCGCCAAAGGCTCGCTTACTAACACAATTCCTGAACTCGTTTAATAAAATATGGTATGATATGACAACTTATGTCAGATCCTATATATATGATGTCTTGGACATAACTATCAAATATACTTGTTAGCGGATTTGAA
Source organism: Dreissena rostriformis (assembly GCA_007657795.1). Classification (NCBI taxonomy): domain Eukaryota; kingdom Metazoa; phylum Mollusca; class Bivalvia; order Myida; family Dreissenidae; genus Dreissena; species Dreissena rostriformis. The sequence goes on along the minus strand of VMBQ01005579.1, from coordinate 3,813 downwards.
TTTAATGGATTTATTAACAAACAAACAAAATACATGTATTTGCGATTATCGTTTGATAATACTGGGATCTGTAGAAGTAGATCTATTTAAAAATAAGCACGTGCTTATGCGGGCATATTTATAACGTACATCTTTTTTATATTTACGAAAATGTTTTCTTTGATTCTGTATATGTACATATTTTACATAAAATATACCTTCGAAAGTTCTATCAAATGCATGTGTTAGCAGACTAGAATCAGAGAGCTATTCAGTCTCTCGAACAATAAAACGTATTTTGAACATACATAACCGATACACGCTTTGTCCAAAGTACCGTTTAAAATGCTTAATAACTGTATTCATTTCGATTGATGATTGAAGGTGGACTAAACGATATTTTGTATACTTTTCTAGGTCATAAGTTTTATTTCGATTAATTGAATGAATATCACGCATACTTTCTTTATGGTATCTAATAGAACCGTTTTAATAGCTGCAAATCTGTGAACAGGTTACTTAATGGAGTATATGCTTAGTTTAACCAAACACATAAGTTTGAAAAGGACTTTTATAATTTCCCATTGCTTTTCGTAAGCGTAATGTTTGTTATAATTCCCATTTTGTCGTCATAAGCATTAACAAGGTTTTCATAATTCCATTTGTGTAGTCAAAAAGGGTTTTATAATTTTCATTGAATTGTCATAATTATTTTAAATATTTGGAGTATTTATTGATAATGTGTTTTCCCATTTTGTGGTTATACGGATTGTAATAATTCCCATTGTGTCGTAATACGGATTTTTATAATTCCCATTTTTGTCGTTATACGGATTTTTATAATTCCCATTTTGTCATTATACGGATTTTTATAATTCCCAGTTTGTCGTTATACGGATTTTTATAATTCCCATTTTGTCGTTATATGGATTTTTATAATTCTCATTTTGTCGTTATACGGATTTTTATGATTCCCATTGTGTCGTTATACGGATTTTTATAATTCCCATTTAGCTGTCGTAAGCCTTCTTATAATAACTGTTGGGAAGTAATATGGTATGTTTATTTAATCACATTTTGTCGGCATACGATTTGTTATATATAAATTGGACAGTTGTAAGATTTGTAAGTATTCCCAATACGTTGTCATGCGGATTGTTTTAATTCCTATTAGTTTGTTGTAGGGTTTATTATAAGTCCAATTGATTCGCTGAAGGGTGTTTTTAATTAGCACCGGATAGTCGCTAGATTTGTTATATTTACCCTTGAGTAGTCCAATGGTGTGTTGCCCTTATGTCGCAGTAGGATTTGGCATAATTACTGTTGAGTAGTCAATGGTGTGTTGCCATTATGTCGCAGTAGGATTTGGCATAATTACCGTTGAGTATTACCGTTGAGTAGTCCAATGGTGTGTTGCCATTATGTCGCAGTAGGATTTGGCATAATTACCGTTGAGTAGTCCAATGGTGTGTTGTCATTATGTCGCAGTAGGATTTGGCAGAATTACCATTGGTTTGTTTAAGTTAAAAAAAAACGCATTTTACAGTTATAAGGTTGGTTGTAATTCCAAATTATTTTAAGCATGTTCGTTATAATTCCATTTTGATCGCATGACTGTTGACAACATTAAACATGTGGATTATAAATCCATCTGGGTCGTATTTAGATCCACATATTGCTGTACATCGATCTTTTTCAGTATGAAATAGTGTCAAACGTGTATGCATTACTATATTTGTGTTACAATATGTGTACGGTGCCTATTTTTTATATTTTATGTATATGATAATTCATTGATATCGATCTCTTTGTAAAAATATATGTACCGGGTCAAATAAATCAATGGTTTTAAAATATAACAAAATGTATACACTTCAGTACAAATTGTTGTCCCCCTTCGAAGAGTCGGTGGTATATGTGTCGTGTTCTCAGAAAACTGGGCATAATGCTTGTGCGTAAATTGTCATCCCAGATTAGCATGTGCAGTCCGCACAGGCTAATCAGGGCGACAATTTCCGCTTTTATGACATTTTTCGTTTAAATGAAGACTCTTCTTAGCAAAAATCCAAATTTGGCGAAAAGTGTCGTCCCTGATTAACCTGTGCGGACTGCACAGGCTAATCTGGGAAGACAATTTACGCACAAGAACTATGCCCAGTTTTCTCAGAACACGACACAATTGGGATCATATAAGTATCTTTTAGGGTGATAAATTAAATGGGTTAAAAACTTAAATATAAAGCATATGAAAAAATGGTGATATTGGCTATGTCATCTATTACTGATTTTTATGGCTGCTGACATATGTGGCGTGTTCTGAGAAAACTGGGCAAAATGCTTTTGCGTAAAGTGTCGTCCCAGATTAGTCCGCACAGGCTAATCAGGGACAACAATTTCCGCTTTTATGGAATTTTTTGTTTAAATGATGTCTCTTCTTAGCGAAAATCCAGTTAAGGCGGAAAGTGTCGTCCCTGATTAGCCTGTGCGGACTGCACAGGCTAATCTGGGACGACACTTTACGCACTTGCATAATGCCCAGACATATATACACTATTGTGTGTGATTCTATGCATGAATTATAGCTTAAAAGTTTGTTTTATTGTTCAATGTGCAGCTTTCAGCATGTATGAATGTTAGAAGTTAAAAATGCTGTTACATGATCATTTAAATTGTAAGCCTCAAGTGATTTAAGAGCCTAAACTGAATGTATATATAGCTATTTTAACGACTATATTGTGCTCATGTAAACAGTGTTAATGTTTATTTTATAAATGTTGTATCTATACATGTTTTACTCGGCATAGCGTTTGTGGTCATCAAATGTTCATTTTTAAGCTTTAGAGACCATATTGTTTCATACAATCACGATGATTTTTGTAAAATGGTAATCTTAACAATATCTTAAACTAGTTGAACTCTGGATCAGGTGCGTCTTTAAACTAGGTCACCATGTCAAAATAGAAAAACTGTGTATCCACTGTAGAAGCCACATTTATGACTCAATCTTTATGAAACGTGGTCAGAATGTTTATCATGACTATATCTAGAAAGAGTGTAATTCTGGGTCTCATGCATCCAAATACTTGGTCACCTAGTCAAACCTAAGAAAAACTTTGTTGCCACTCTAAAGACTACATTTTTACTCAATCTTAATGAAACTTGGTCAGAATTTTCATCTGTGCAATATCTAGGCTGAGTTCGAATGTTGGTCCTTTACTTCCGAAATCTAGGTCACAGGGTACAATCTTTGAAAAACCCTGTTACCAGAGGCCACATTTATGACTCGGTCTTGATGAAACTTGGTTAAGATGTTTATCTTAACAATATCAAGGCCAAATTTGAGTCAGATCACCAGGTCAGGTCTTTAACAAATGGTGTCCGTGAACTCAATAGAGTGCTCAAGGGCCATCATGTCCCTCTTCTAATGGAAATATTTATATTGTTTTATGTGACGCTTATTTTTGCATATTAATAAAAGAAACAACAAATGTTGCTTTAAAACGAAAGTAACCATCATACAAAGTATTGTGTTTTGGATAAGGTTTCCCTTTTTTGAATACAAATCTTGTCATGCTACAGATAACGTTTTTTTATGAATTCGGTGTAAGAGCAGAACTTAAGGTGGAAAATATTTGTACTCGCCCAGTCGTACTTGTATAAGAGGAATCAAGCTTGCCTGACGACATTTGTGTTAATCGCCAGTGCAAACATGTGATCAGGATTAAACAACCCTTTTTCATTTTGATTTTATTTTTCGTTTTTTTTTACGTGGACTTTTGTCTCTCTCATTGTGCTCAATTAACTTACCTGTAGCTAACAACGATATGTGTCGTG
>VMBQ01005578.1:6213-74953 GCA_007657795.1 Dreissena rostriformis | reverse complement strand
CATTTATTTCCTTGAAATCTGCCCATGTAGGGCATTGATTGACAAACCTAAACAATGCCAAAATCTCTCTCAAAAGTCATTTTAAGGGATTTTTACATACTTTTGTATTTTGGAAAACTTCCATTAAATTATTCAATTAATAAAACTTAAATATTTTGAATATTTCTGAATAATTCTACTTACAAGGAAAAAGATGAAATAAACAAAACATGTCAGTATTTGGATTCTAAGCCGAGACTTCCAGATGTTAACGTTAACACTCTATCACAAGATCATGCAGGCTTTTTAATTTGAATGAAAATTTAAACGCTTTATCGGTGAGACACGAGTTAGCTTCATTTACGATGAAAGGAATTTTTCCCGATTTCGCAATTTCAATTAACATATATATATTTAACATCGATGTTCGTGGAAAGTATTATTTTGCTTGTTTGAATATAATGCATTCATATTTTTAAATTGTGACAATGTTTTTTGAAAAACTGTCATTATTTGAAACGGTGAATAAGTCTCATTAATGTGTGGGACTTCACCAACACCAACGTCAAAATGTTTTGCGTTCTTAACAACACAAACCTAAATTGTTTTATAAAAAGTCACATTTGCAGATCATCAAAACGTATTATATTTAATTAACAACTTTTATTTGTGTCTGTCAGTCCGTCCGTCGATGGGATATTAATACAGATACTAATTTCAACTAAAATAACTGACAGGAGTTTATTAATAATTAATTGATTGTAAATAAATATCTTAGTGCCTTCACAATCATCTAGTGCAATACATTAAACAAACACATACTGATAAGAGCATGAGTACGTCTTCGTAAACATAACTAGGACGACTCAAGTTCTCATAAGTATAGGGAAAACACTTCGTACTCAATATCAAAAACAAATGTTCTGCACGCACCAATAGGTACATTTAAACGGATGTATAATATACTTATACTATAAATTGTATTCATGAAAAGACAAACTATCGCTTTTTACCAGCAATGTTGTGACGATATGTTGATCCCGTCTGTTGTTCGACCGCCTTGATGGGTCCAAAGTATTACAAGCACTTCTAGCACCACGATTGAATTTCGAACAGGGAACACGTACCTTGAAAACACATATCAGTATACTATAAAAGTAATGACGTGTTGTTAGCTATGCAAACAATTCAAAACAAGTAATATGATATGTATGTAAAAATCATCCACACAGTCTGTTTGTGTCAATGGTGAATATACAACATTACAATTCCAAACGCCTTTACGGCTACGTTATAATTTATAAATACGTGAAACAATGTTCAAGGAAAAAATCAAAAACTCCTATGTGTATCACCAATATATATTTTGCACTACAGGTATGGCTATGTTAGGCTATACTTGTTAGAAATTAATTAATTAAGTGTCATAGATTCGTTATCGAAAAATAAAGCACGTGCATACTGTCTTCACATTCTGGACTTAATAGTAAACAAATTCGGTTTCGTCCATAATTTTGCGCAGAACAAAACATGGTTATTGTTTTCTTGTTGAGAAGGGTAAACAACAATGTTTCGTGCTAGAAAAGGAATTCATGCTTTCATGGATACATCTAAAAAAAAAATAACCTTGTTCCTTGTTCCTGTTTCACGAGGTAATACCGGAATACCCGATTGACAATCCACCGTCCTGTTGTTCGTTTCATGCTCGTCTTCCATTTTCTCCAACCTGAGTATGTCAAGAAAAACTTTTCCATATTGTTTTGTGGAACCATTTTTACATAAAGCACTAGTTTGAAAGTACATTGAATGGGAGAAGATATTGCTCATATTATGTGTTTATTTCATAACTTCTTCCGCTGCAAAATGTTGATCATATGTGACTCGTGGAACTTGGACGTGTATACTTTATGATAGCTTACGAGAACTGAATATACTTATAATAATAATTAAAGTTGATCTCTTGTTCGCTTAAGGATATTTTAAAACTACCTAATTCACAATCATAACCAATAAATTCGAGCCGGTATTAATTCATGTTCTATTATCTAGGTCAAATCGGATATTTTTGTTGATTTATTTCTATCAAAATAATTTCCATTCGTACGGAAGATTTTCCTTGAGTTACTATTCAATTAATATAGAATGGGTCTTCTCCGTTCCACAAACAGTACAACGATGGGAAAATGAAGACTGCTTTTTTACATTCAGGCTAAACATAAAAAGCTGGTTTGTTTCCTTCTTCCGACTGGGCAGAACGAAATTGTGTTTTTTCCATTTCAATTTTTTCACTTGACAATTCACTGAAAATGAACTACGTGTGTGTAAAGTTGAACAACAACGGCATCGTAATTTATTCAAAGCTTAAACACGATGTACCTTTACAAACGACTTTATTTAAAATGGACTAAGATGCAAACTACACTCAATTTATAATTTGATAATGAGCAGGAGTTTGAAGTGCGTATCCATTTACTTTAAAATTACTTTTTACCAAAACTAGAACACAAAACCAAATGCTTCCTTGTGACAACATAAGCACTAGTATGCACGGACATGTAACTTGCCTATTCCGCCGTATTGGTAACACTTGTTTTTTTGCGCAGGTGAACCTGATTTAATAGATTCGTAAGCATCATGTTTTCTTCTTACCATACCTTAATCTCATCAGAACAACAATAGTTTACCACCTCGTAATCCGAAAAATAAATCGGAATTTGGCAATTTCGGTAGGTCGGGCGAAAAGGGGAAACAAACATATTTTGATTGTTGGCCTTCTGGTAATTTTATGCCTCAAAATGTATGCGGCTGTTATTGGTCGCGTTAAACAAATAAAGTTATCTTGCGTTAATTAAATTTGAGCACTTTGCTCAATTTAATTTGGGGTAAATTTTCTCAGGCGGACATACACCATATAAACCCACCCACCCAGTAACGTACGGTGATAGTTCTTTATTCCTTGCTTCCGGGTCTTAAAATCAGAAAATCAAATTTTAATAATGACATTGTTAAATTTACTTTGAATAAAGACCGTGAATCCGTGTTAAAACGTGCTTGAGGATAAATCTGTTAATAAAGTACAAGAAGACTTTATATAAATGAGCAACGTTTTGATGACGCAAATTCTGTAAACGGGAGGATGAATAGAGACGAAACGGTGATAACGCCACATGGAGCTATAATAGGCTTATACTTGAACATACCTTGTGCGGTTCCGACGAAGAGAACCCGGCGATAGACGAAGTAGGCCGGACATGTCAGGATACCACAATCGAAATGCAGGTCACACCATTACGAGAGACAATATAACGGCGACGAAGCAGACACCTCGGGGCGACGACGTTTGACAACGGTTATGAGGATAAAGTTGTTGCGCAAATTGACGACGGTTAACAGCTGGTCGGTTGGGGATCAGGCCGAGGTTCAATCTAAAAAATAACAGTGCACATAAACATATAAAAATTTGGATATAAACTGACTTTAATAAATGAAAAAAATATTTAGAATACTATTATTAGTAAAAATTATACATATAATGACGTTATATGATGTTTTTTTGGAGACATGAAGTAAACGAGAAATTGATTCATTTTTGTTTTCATTTATGGTAGCATAAAACTGCCTTACGTAAATCAAATACGTTTCGCAATAATAATCGTGTTACTTACTTGTCTTCTTCACCCTATAACTTTCGCAAAATGTTTTGTGTTTCTTCTTACTTATTGTGATATTTATATAAATGTTAAGTCATTATTTACATAAACTATTTTTAAAGACATTTGTTTATTATTGAACTGTATTACCTAAAAGCTCCAAAAAGTGAAAAAAGTAACATTTTTCTGCTCCCGGGAACCTTAACACGACGAAAAATCTATAAGTAGTTAATTAACTAATTATATTAAACATTACACGTTTATTTTTCTGTTACCACTTAAGTTTGCCCTAGGTGTTCCGCAATATCTTCCTAACGCGAACCTTACCACGATAATATTCCTGTTTATAGTTCATTATCTTTTAACTTATTGCATTGCGCCCGAGGTCTTCCACATTATCTTGCTATTGTAAGCATATTCAAGATAAAAGTCCTATACCCAGTTTAGGACCGCGTCTACTTTTACTACTACTACTGTTACTACTACTTCTACCACTACTTATACTACTACTACTACTACTACTACTANAGATCTATATAGTTAGTTTTTAATTGACCCACATTTTAATATGTCTACTTTTTAATGCAAATAATTGTCTTTCATAACTCACATCTGTGATATTCATCCCATTCCTCTCTATGCCATACCATCAGTATCCAAGGACCAAAATGGAAATAAGAGATAAAGTTCTCTTTTGTGTAATCCTGGGTGTAATGTTAATGACATGGTTTCATTTTTCATACATGTTTATTGTTTTACTATTTTATCATGTTGTATCATTATACTGAAATAAATCTATCTATCTATCCTTATGAATAGACGCGTACTTCTATTTCTAGACGAACACGCACGTGAATAGGACCTAATTGGATCGGGCATTTAATTACCACTAATGATCACTATATAATACTATATCGGAACCAAATATCAATTAGATTTTGTTTACTACATAGATCGTGAATAAAAAGGTTTTTAACAAACAAGTTATCAATGGTATAAATGCCTCATTAGCAGAGGCATTTGCAGCAGCTCAGGATTAGCAGGAAAGAAGGCCGCATATGATAAAGGATTTCGTATGTCGAAAGAGATCAAAGATTGAAAAGAAGAACTATTTACAGATTTTGCAATGTGTCATTGGATTTCGTCCGAATAGTGCCGTCCGTTTGAAGAAGAATTTTGAACTGAACTACACGAATAATATAAACATGGACAAATTGGAATTTAAAGACAATACAGCTATTGCTACTGACGACGATAATTTGGAACACAAGATTTCAAAACCACTTACTTAAAGTTGTTGGATATGCGAATCAAGGACTAAATTAAAGATAATGTTAGTGTAATTTCAAGATATACAGACGAATAATGCAGCAACCAGTGATTGCATAGTATTAAAGGACTTGCGAATTATAAAGCGATCGGTGATATTAAACAGTAAGTTAAGTGGACATCTGTATGTCNGATGATGATGATGATGATGATGATGATGATGATGATGATGATGATGATGATGATGATGATGATGATGATGATGATGATACTGCATGGTTGTATTGTTTATAATGTAGCATACGAATATTAAACAAATTTACTATACTTAACATAAATACCTTTCGTTGACATCTGTGTCACTTGACAATCTGTGTGTTCTTAAACGTTATAGAAATAATTTTAATTTTGTTCGGGTATTTACATAAACGCAATTCGTACGTCATGCATTTAGATATTCACCATAGTTCAAAGCCATACATAACAGGAAGATCGCTCGTAATGGATTAAGAGTTATTCAGAGGCGTAGCGCGGCCTCATTTAAAGTAACTCGATATATCAAAATATTATTAATAAAGCGGATGGTTTGGGGCAGACACATTCTTAAAAGTGTTTCAAGGGCAAATGCTTTAAATATTTACAAAATGGAGCATTATAATACCAACACCAACACAATACCTCTCATATATTATCAAATCCTCTTTGGTGTGTCACATGAACATGCCTGTTTAAATATATGTGTAGATGGAAAGACGCGATGTTACACGAATAACAATCATTTCAACGCTAGATGTGCTCTGGTAACACAGATACAAAATGATCTTTTTTATTTTGTTGTGGTACAATATATTCAACACATGTTCATGTACCAAATTTGTGTTCGTGTGTCGCATAAATAAAAATCGTTGCGGGACATTAAAATGGAATATTATGTACCACAAACAATAAAAAAAAAAACATTTAGTATCTTTTTGAATCTATGTGACATGACCACATCTAGCATTGAAATTGTATATATCGCTATAAGGAACACTGATTTTGTATGGGTTAGCTTTATTTTATAAAATAGTTTACGAAATATTCGTTGATTTTGAGCGGTGATGGGGCTTTAACGATTCTAAATTACATATTAACTGCAGATTAACAAAACCGTACTTATACTCAGCTATTAAGCCTTCTATCTTTAGATTGTGTACATTTAACATTTTATTATGCCTCTTAATGTGAAATTGTTAACTGTTTTACTAAAGAAATAAATTGTCATTATTTTAAAAATGAACACCAAAATATCCAGAAACGAGCATGTCACAAATATCGATTATACAAATTAATGATAATTACGATGTTATGTATAACGAATAATCACAACATACATGTACCGCTTATTAAGGAACTGTCCGTTTCATTAAGGTATTTAAATAAACATCAATCACACAAATGTTTACTTATATACATTTTGTTGTGTGTAAATAAACAAAAATGTATTACGTAACTTTATACGCCAACATACTGACTGTTTGACTTTATGTTACATACTTGAGTAGCAAATACAAACGCTTATACAATCTGCAATTGTTTTATTTTAACCTCGATATTCTGTCTGTGTCAAAACAAGCTCGCAACCGTCCCACTATCTGCTCGTTGTATGGTTGGATTAACTTTAATAGTACAAGGAAGTGAGTGATACGATTTAAGTTCGTACAAGATAACCGCTTGCATTATCGATCAAGTGTTAGAGCTGTCCACCTTTGTTATAAATATTGATAAAACCGTGTTACTGAACTCCCATTGTTATACGAGTTACGTAGTCGACCGAAGTTCTTCAAGTAAATGTATGGACAACATGCATCTCTCTGCGGGCTATCAAATTTAAAATTTCGAATCTATTCAACTCAATGAAGTATTTCAAAAGAACTGGTTTTAAACCGTTACTTCAGAGGTAAACATTTTTAAATAATATAGGACGCATTACCGTTTTTCATTACAATGCATCAATACGTGTTTGATCATTCGTTGCAATGTGGTCAATCGTTACTGGAAAAATTGAAAGAGGTGTCTATATATCCGATTTTACCATATTGTAGTTCATGAATTGTATGCTCAAAAAAAATAAAAAAATATACCGCATGAGTGCGTTTATAAAATGACATATAGGATATGCCTTAAGATTAAAAATTAAAACTGAAGCAATATAAACAGGTTAAAAGTCTTCCGTTCTGTAAATAAATATGTGATGCATTATATACTTTATGATAAAATACCAAATTAGCATAGTTACCGCAGTGTATGTTTTTATGAACGCTGTATTGTTCACCTCATAAATCATGTATTATTTATGGTTTGAAATGTAAACATGTTTTTGTACTTACTTAAGATTTAATCTGGATATGACTTGAATTGAATTTGGACGCTTCAAATTTGGAATAGATGCGATTTAGATTTCTAGTCTTGGTTTTGGATCATGTTTGAAGGATTGAAGGTCTTGCATTTGTGATTGAGATCGATTTGAAATTATTGTTTTTTTTTACATAAAAATATGTGAATACGCTTTGAATCGACTTTGAAAGGTCCATGAAAAAGGCTACGTTTTACTGCAAAACCAGTACGAGCATTATCGATTATTTAGTGAAAGACTGCATTGAGACGCACGTTCATTAACGTGTTCAAACACATTCAATTGAAGAGTGTTTTATGTTCAATGTTACACAATAGCGAACAACTGCATTTCCATGGTTTTAAGAGTATAATTGTACGTGAGATGGTAAGTCAGAGCATAGAACCCTTGTGCATGACAAGCATTCCGTAGTTTAAAAAAGAACGTTATATGAATACAATAAACCATGCTTTTGTATGTAAAGTAACTGAATCTTAATTGTCCACATTATACATTCAATTCTTAGTTTCGTACTCTTAACCACTTATAATATACTGCACACGTCTTACGAGACTCTACGTATGACTGTTCGTGTCGTATTGTAGTAATGGAACGAACTGTAATAGCCTTATTCCATGCCGTAGCAGCGACCAAGAACAATCACTACAGTTTTATTATGATAGGTGTCGATCCTTTTTTTCCTTGGTTAAATATATTAGACTCAAGAATAATTCGTTGACATTCTCTTCACCATATCGACACAGTATCCATACTATTTCTTTCTAGTAAAATAATTACATGTAATATATATGTTTTATTATTATATTTATAAATGAATTACAATAAAATGTTCATCGGTAAAAAGCTGATTTACAAGTATAAACGATTTTGTGATATCGATCTACTAGCTCGCAGACATCTATACTGAACAAACAACCATGGTACTCTTCTACATGTAAAGCATCGTTTGATGAAGAATGTAAGAATAGTGCGGTGCGAATTAATTAAATGACTAATAAGGAAAAAAAACTGATACATGCAATGGTAAAACTCTTGAAATTTTGTTTGGGCATTTTTATTGATTGCTAAAAACATACTAAGTGCATAACTGTACAATAAATACGGCTGACTTAGTGTTTACCGGTTTCATATTTAATACGTCGTTCCATGTGCTTAACCGCTTACAAGACGCCGATAACGAAGGAAATGTAAATTGGAAGCCTTGTTTGTATAAAACCATCGCAAAGACTATCAATAGTAGTCTGTAAATATGTGTTGAGTATCCACTAATAGCAACGTTTTATCTTCCTTGAAACAAGTAAAATCGGTTTCATCGCTTTACATACATGTAAATGCTATAAAGCAGTGTATTTAAATGAGCATTGATGATACAATATACAAGTTCGTTTATTTAAGCTCAGTTCACGCATACCATGACAGTATGGCACAAGTTACACACAAATACATTGGTAGAAGGGGCCACCTATTATGTATCATTTTTTTTATTTATTTAAAGCACGTAATGTATATGTAATATTTTGTTCGAATGTTTAATAAAGGTGATATTATGTTGTTTCAACAGCGGAATGCGCGTTCTTTCTATTGTGTAGTTTTACAGTTTTACAATGACAACTTTTGATATACTCCTTGAAGTAATCTAACGCCCATTTTAATATGTTTGGAGTATTCACCCGGCTTGAATTTATCACATTTTGTTTGCACTGAAATAAGACATCATTTCTCACTGATATATAAAAAGCTGTTCATTGTACACTCGAAATTCCAACAACGTCGGTTACTCGACTGATTAACTATCAAATTTAATAATTACTGATGATAGTTAAGAAATATTACTCGATGTACATGTATCTTTGTTTATCGGTCAACGATTTAGAGTTCTGAAGCGTAGGAATTAACCCACGAGCGCTGTAGCCCGATTTGTTCAAAGGGACGTGTACACTGTTACAAAATGACGATTTAAACAAAAATTGTATTATTTAAAAGAAAAACAATATAGGCAGTATCTTCAAGTAATTAAAATAACACTAATGAGTTACACAAATGTTACAGGAATGTGTTCCTTTACCGATAATAATTGATAGATATCGGAAAAATGATGACACATATTTTTCAGTATATTTTTTCCCCATTAATTAACATGCAATTTAAATCTGATGAGTAAAAAACAGACTTATATAAGCAGTAACCTTTCGTGCCGAGCCTGATATATTTCAAAAACGATATGGCTGCAACCTGCTATTCTGCTTATCATACAACTTATCTCTTGTTTAAGAAATAGCAAACTGTGTTGTAAAGTCTTAATAATATGACCTACCTCAAAACATTGACTTATGTAACGACTCCCTGTTGACGTGATATTATAGATAACAAAACATCAGGCAGCTTTATATCAGAAGGATATCAATGTCGTATGAAAACAGCTGTCATGCACAGAACATTGGCGTCATGTTTGTATATGCATTACTGACTTTATTTACGATGTTTATCGTATTTTTATGTTTAATGTTGATCAGTGTTTGTTTTGACAAATTGAACTATTTTCTAGTTTTGTTTTCAAATAACTGTTGAGAAAACAACGGGATAGATAGAATTATATGTTAGACTCAATATGTCGTTGTTTGTCCAGGTTCTTCTTAAAAAGTACCCCGGGTACTCTTAAGTATACTTAAATAAAGCCCGGATACGGAAAATGCGCTTAAAGGCACCGGACCATACTCCGAGTCCTGGGTACATTTTAGTATATTTTCCGTACCGCTGGTACTTTGAAGTAAACGTTAGATTACACGGCGTACTTTTAAGTAGTACCTGGGCTGACAATGACCAACCGATCCTATATAATCGTTTAATACATATGCGATTAATTTCTCGGCAAGAAAATACGAAGGCTCGTGGTTCATGTTTTATGAAACTCGCTAACTAAACTAAATCTACACTAACTAAGAACATCAATATCAACCTAGTGAAATACAAATTTCATATTCTAATGCAAAAACAATAGACTATCGTACAATAGTTAACAATACAAAACGCACTAATAATTTGCTTTTTTAATTTGCTCCAAAATATTACGCACAATCAAAATGTTAAACTCAGAGAACTAACTGATAACACAGTGTGCATCTTAAACAATAAATCGCAATAAATCTAGGTCAACAGTTACCGTAGATAGCGACGTAGATATGCCTTGCCTTTGTGTGTGTGTGGATGGGGGGGGGCTTAACAATCAGTTAATTTCATGTTATTTAAATTGTTTAACGTGCTTGATAAATCATTCGCGAAAGGTACAAGAAGACTTTTCTGAAAGGGTTCAAATTTACCGACGCAAATTAGATAAACGAGTAGTAATTACGCCGCAATGAACTGCGATATAACTGAAATTATAATATTGTGTAAGGTTAAGCCAAAAAGAACCAAGTAGTACGCCGAGGGCGCATGGGCAACAGATAACATGATTGAAATCACAGGTCAAGACGAAACAAGAGGCAATGAAAAAGTGACGAAGATGGAATTAAGTTAGGTTCAACATATATGAAATTTAAGCTATACATATACAACAATAGAAAAAAGAAGAGCCATAATTATACTACAGAAGAGGACAAAAGGCAATAAGGCGTTCATATATCCCCATTTTTTTTTAAAGATTCAGAGCAGATACTGTTCACAAGGTTTCACAAGTGAATTCGTTGTGTGACCCATCGTGACCCAATTTCAAGCGGAGCCGAGATATAATTGGGACTCATAAATATTGGCAAACACATGCGAGTGTTAACAATTCAAATATTGACGACGACGCACGACGTGTGACGCACGACGGATGACGACGACAAACGACGGTCAAAGGCGGTGACAAAGTACCCGAAGAGCATGTTGTGCTTCAGTGAGATAAACAAAAAAAGAAGAAGAAATGATACTTGTTTAAGTAATGTTTATGATGATACTGATGATGAGGATGCAGTTGATGATGTTGATATAGTTGCTGCTACTACTGCTGATGATGCTGCTGCTGATTCTGCTGCTACTGCTGCTGCTGGTGCTGATGATGATTATGATTATGATGTCGATAAGGATGATGATGATGATTATGAACAACTTTTACACATGTAATCTGAGTACTACCGTCTGCTCGTATTCAAGCGATAGAAACGCCTATATCAACGGTTAGGTAGATACTAACAAAATATATTTCATAATTAAACAAATTGACACTTTTACATCTAGTAGTCTGAGATCTACTGCATGATCAAAATGTTCATAATGTTTCATAAGAATATTAAATAATAATATCAAATATACTGTACTTAACATAAATACCTTTCTTTGGCATCTGTGTCACTTGACAAGCTGTTTGCTCTAAAGCGTAATCGAAAGTAATTTGGTGTTGTTCGGGTATTTCCATTTACGCAATTCATACGTCATGAATTTAGATAGTCGCCATGGTGCAAAGCCATACATGATAGATAGCTTCGGTATGGATTGAGATGTAATCAGAGGCGTAGCGCAGTCTAAGTCAGTTTTACTCGAAATATCAAAATATTATTAATAAAGCGGATAGGTTGGGGCAGACACATTCTTAAACGTGTTTCAAGGTCAAATGCTTTATAAGTTTACGAAATGAAGCATGTTAATACCAATACAAGCGCAATACTTCTCATATATTATCAAATCCTCTCCGGTGTGTCAACTGAGCATGCCTGTTTAAATATTTGTGTAGCTAGAAAGACGCGCTGTTAAACGAGTAACAATCATTTCAGATGTGGTCTGGTAACATAGATACAAAAGGCTCTTTTTTATTGTTTTGCGGTACAATATATTTAACACATGCTCATGTACCAAATATGTGTTTGTGTGTCGTGTGAATAAATATCGTTGCGGAAATATAATGTACCACAATAAAGAGCATTTCATATCTCGTTAAATCTATGTTACAAGACTACAAATGTAGCATCACTTAAACTTATCAGTTTTCATTGTAGTAACCGTGTCATGGCCTTTTTATCTGTGTTTGTTTTGATGTTGTATTGTTTATTTTGTTCCTGTTCCTTTATGTATTGCCACGTGCCTCAAATAATGGATCTCGTACAACGTGTTTTGAGTATGTGTTTCCATATAACTAATGTGCTGTTTGATCACAAACGTCGTTTTGCGTGAACACGTTGATGATACATAGCAATTTCGTCGTATTGTTAGGTACCAAAACAGTGCTTAATGCGCATAAAACAACGAACTACGAATGGCATGCTCATTAGCCGGCGAAATATGCAGTAAATGTTATATCTTTTTTCTTAGTATAGAATATAGCGCTCTCTTTTTGAGCTTTTTGAAAACACGATGTTACCTAACCCAGTTTCTTGAAGAAAATTGTGTTGTTTCCCATTAATGCGTCTTAACAGCCATTGTCTGTTCTTGTGGATATCCCATATATGCAGTCCCAGAATATATGTAAAAGCTTGTTTTGTGAATATTTGTTTGCAACAATATTACTCAAAATGACGCCAAATGTATTGGTTATTTAATACGCAAATGATCTTTTTGAGCCTTTTTTGACGATCAGTGATGTAACTTGAAGATTATTCAATAACGAAAATTTGATTATTGCATGTCCATATGAGAACTGCCAATTCCGTCTCTATTATCCCGAACGTTTTTCATGTGGGTAAACTAGTAATAAATAATTGTAAAACGCTAATATAAAACACAAATGGTGTTTCTATTGTTGTTGTTTTTCATCCAACGTATTGTCATCCGTCAGACAGGGGTCTTGTCTGTGTTCTTCGACAGCATAGTGCGTCCCCAGCATGGCCTTACATTGTCCTCTGTGTTTACGCTGAGATTTATAGCTGCACGCAAGTGAACATTAATTGGACTTAAGACGAGCTAGAAAAGTAGTGTATAAAAACACAATCAAACGTTATGAAACTTTGAAGAAACTCAATACATATTGCTCGGACACGACATTCTTGATGACCCGTCGTATTACAATAGTCGTAATAGACTGTGACAAGAACCTTATTAAGATTTAATAAAAAACCCATTTCCGCGCAAAACAAATTTGGGAGATCATATAGCGTAACATATCACGGAGGGTAATTTTGGATGAATATTCACTCAAAGTATTGTTCATCGCCAGTGACCTGGTATGGGCATTATTGGCGTTCATGCCCGATGGTATAATAACACAGCCAATCAAAATATGTTTGCTAGTCTCTTAAAGTAAAATTCCATTTCCCGTAAAGAAGACGACGAAAATATTTGTTTTTGAATTGTCTATCCCAAGGCATTTATCCCGAATTAATTCATTTTCGGTGTGCTGTCAGTTTATGTTTTCAAAATTGTCAATTGTGTGAATGTGCCATTAGAGTAAATAGCTCTATGCTAATTTATCATGTTTGGAGCTCCATACATCCAGTTGAAAGCCCAATTGGTTCTGATTGCGCGTTCCATTGCCGTGAACACAGTTTTATTGTTTGTTTATATGTTTGTACCTTTTCTAGTACATTTGTTTTGTGTCTTATTGTTTGACAATTGGGTTCTGACCATAAATAAAGGACCGCATACTATAATAAAGTATCTCTCCTGCTGGTGCAGCCTAAGTTTCGCTTAAGTTTGTATTTTAATCTAACACATAAATTTAGTTTGAAAACGCGCGTAACGTGTTTCACAGTTGATAAAGAAACAGACTTCGAGCGGATGTTGCTATTCGCTGCTAAAAGAATGAAATAAAAATCGAAGTAATGTTAGGTACAATTACGTATTTTGAGGATGAGAACTCGTGTATTATATGACGGAATAAAAATTGTTCCCTTCAATCGATGTACTGCAATTAAAAAATGTACTCTAAGCAAGTGTTCATAATATGTTTTGGTGTTTCGGTCCGATGAATGTGCATATTTGTATGCCTGTTCAATTTACAAAAGTTTGACATATAGTATATTACCGCAGCGATGCAATTAAATGTCTAACTATTGGCTTTGTAAAATATGCAAGGTGAACAATTTGAATACTGCACGTATATTGCATTTTTATAAAAACACAGTTACAAATAAATAAAATACGTAAATTGATATGTCAAAGTCATGAAATTGTGTCAATCACATCACACCATTAATCCGTACACAGTTTTAATTGAATACTTGTACACTGATATTAAGATGCTGCAAGTTTGCAAGTATTTAAGTGCAATATATGATCATAATTCTACTAAATTTCAGGTAAGAGATGCTGCATGTTACCATAACCAGTGTTTTACGCAGACACCAACGCAGACACCGACGCAGACGTCGACATTTGGGTGAATAGGAAATCTCGGACTATTCGGTTGGTAGTCGACTTAAACGTGATAAATTGATGCACATACTGAATGTATGCACAAAAGTATGTCATCTGCTACATAATGTAGATTTTTGAAAATGTTTAGCGGAAGTGTGCACGAGTTGGCAGAAAATAAAAGTAGTACTTCCCGTCATACACCGCGTTAAAAACATAGGTTTGTTGAGAATCGACACACGTGGTCAAAATGAGTATGATGGGAAAATGTCACAATGTTAAGAATTTACGCTTAACATCTGTTGAATACGGAATCCGGATAGTGGCATCTGTAATCTCGCCCTTCCTTCATCAAGGGCGACACACGAAAGACAAAGCGATACACGATATTTTGCGCGACACACGAAGCGATACACGTTATTTTATTATTCAAATATCGCCCATATTATCCGAATCTCGTGTATCGCGGTCTAATTTCAGACGGCGACACACGACACACGAAGCGATACTCGATATTTTGCGCGATACTCAAAGCGACTCAATATAAAAAAAGGGGATATATGTGTTATAATATCCCATTGCTGTCTCCCCTGAGAGTCGACAGGCGATATTATTACAGCGATATTTGAACAGGCAAAATATCGTGTGTCGCTTCGTGTATCGCGCAAAATATNAATAAGGATTGTTTAATTAATTTTAAGACAATATAACATTTTATTTGAGTGATATTAAAACTAAACATCAACATTCGTTCTTTAAGGTTCGGAGACAGTCGCCATTCTTCCCGCTTGTAATCACTGTCAGGATGACCGACAGGTACCAGGAAAGACGGAGCTACCCGTGCAGCCTCAAGTAATTTACCTGGCGGTCAGTGTCTACCTTGTGGGCTCCACGCAAGACTATCGTAACTCATTATATAATACATAGTAAATTACGATAGTCTTGCGTGGAGCCCACGACCTCTACATCTGTCTATCCATCGTTGTATTTCTGGCAGATGTTGGCAAACGTGAGTTGCGTGTACAATATCCCAGTTGGGTATATTACTCACAGAAGGTCCATTTTTTGTTATCTCTCCTAGATTCCAATTTAGTTGTTTTGTTTCCTTTTTACATTGTTCCGAGCTGAACAGTACTTGCCCAGAATCTTTCCTCACATACCTGTCATCGCACAGACGGGTCTCCGGCTCCGGTGTGTCTCGCCGGACGACCTGTAGCAAGTACTGTTGCGGTGTAGTGATGTCGTCATGAAGCATCAGACGGTTCCTCATCCCAGCCATCCAGTCTCTCCAGTCTGTCATGATGTTCGTATGGTAGTTACTTTTTAGCAAATCAATATCAGAATTGAGACCCGGAGTGGTGGTCCCTTCCGATTGACTTCCGAAATGAAAACACTCCACGTTGTCACCCCTTATCTGGTATCCTATCATTACCAAGCGCTCTCTCCTTAAGTATGTTTCTCTCCTCTCCAACACAGTGCATTTTCCAGCTCCAATAACATCCAGTACTTCCGATATCCGGATAGACAATGCTGGGAAGTATTCTGGAATCTTGATGTAAAACTATTCAATCAGAATTGTGTAGGTTATTTGTAAATGCATCATCATTGTTAGACAAATACTTTTACCATATTAAGATGTGGTTATTGAAAACACGGATACACGCATTAATACACTGTCAGTGATATTTTGTTTTTATATATTTGAAACAAACGTATCATAGTCATTTAACCTTCTATATTTTATAATGCTGTTTTCCACTATTAAAACCTACATGAATATATAAACAATAAATTGATTGTAAATAAACATCGTATTGACTTCACAATCATGAAGTGTACTGAAATTTTGAAAACAAATACTTGTCAAGCATGAATACATCTTTGTCAAAATAGCAAAGGAGCCTCAAGTTTGTTAAAGTATAGGTTCATAACTTCGTTATATATATCAAAAACAAATATTCTTCACGCAACGATACGTGCATTTAAAACTCGATTTAATTGAGATGTATTATTTATTTTATCAAAACAAAATTATACTCTAGTGTTTTACCTGCAAGTTTGTGACAAGGTTTTGATTCCGTCTGTTGTTTGAATGCATCGATGTATCCACATGAATACGAGCTCTTCTAACAGCATGATGGAGTTTCAAACTGGGAACACGTACCTTGAGGAAACATATAAGACAGTATAATATAAAAGTAATGAAGTTTTGTTAAGAATGCACACAATTCAAAACAAGTTATATCATTTGCATATATAATCCGCCAATTCAGTATGTTCGTTGTCATTGTGAAAATCAAACATAGCATTTCAAAACAAATACGTAGTAATTCATAAATATATCAAACCATGTTCAAGGCGATAATCAAAAACATATTTGTTTATCATAAATATATATAATTGTGTACTGCAAGTATTGTTCTATTGGGCTACTTAAGGTAAATGTTAATCAATTTAGTGACATAAATCGTTATCACACAAACATACACGTGCATGCTGTCTTCGGAACTGAAACGTAAAATCAATTCGGTTTCGTTCATAATTTGCTGCAGAAAAAAAACATGATTATTAACATCTTTTAAAGAATGAAAAACAACTGGACGTTGTGCTAAAAAAGGAATTCAAGCTTCCATGGATCCATCTCAAAACACAAACCTTGTTCCTTGTTCCTGTTTCACGAGGCGTTGCCAGCATACCCGGCAGACAATCCACCATCCGTGTGTTCGTATTATGTTCGTCTTCCATTTGCTCTAACCTGAATATATCAGGAATGACGTTTCCATATTGTTTAGTTCAATCATTTGTTAATAAAGCACAGACGACATGTAATGAGAAGAAATATGCACAGATCACGTTTTACTTCTAACTCATTGAGCTGCACAATGCTGCGCATATGTGCTCTACGGAACAAAACTGGATAATTTGAACATGTTCAATTTTACGTATGAATATAGTGCAAAAAAAATGCTTATAATACTTAAAGGTTGTCTCTTTTATTCACATAAGGATATTTTACTACTTCATTCCCTTTCATTACTCATAAACACAAGCCGGTATTAATTGAGTTTCCATTTACTTTGTCAAATAAGCCATAACCTTTGTTGATATTGTCATCGATACTTGGGCTAAATTTGAACATCAAATCAGTTTCCATTCGTACGGGCGATTCTCCTTCAATATAGACAAACAGTACAATAATGGGACAATTAGGTAGTGTATAAGTTAAACTTCAACCAATCTACGCATACCCCCCCCCCCTTCCACTCCGCCAGAGGGAAAGAAAACTAAGACGTTATCATCATGAGCTCATAAATCCGCCCATCCAGTTACTTACAGTGCGAGTACATAATGCCTTTTTTTCGGGGGTGGGCGGGGGGTAAAAATCGAAATAACACATTTTAATGACATTTTGAAATTTACTCGGTATAAAGACCGTGAATCTGTGTTTAAACGTTCTAAGCGTTAGTATAAGAAGACTTTTCTGAAAGGGTCGAACTTCAATGACATGAATTTTGAAAACGGTTCGTTAAGGAGAAACTAATCGGATATTGGGCTGCCATGATCTAGGATAGATATATAATTGGAAGTACCGTTTAAGGTTACGACGAAGAGAACCAGGCGATACACGAAGTAGGTCGGACATGTTGGCAACTGGATACCAGATACCAGATCGAAATGCGGGTCACGTCGAAACGAGAGTAAATATACTGCTGACGTCGGCACGAAACTTGGGAGCGCTCAAATTGAAGGCAATTGACAGCCGGTCGGTCAGAAGGAGGATGTCGGAGAGGGATCAGGCTGAGGAGCAATCTAAAAAGTAGCAGTTTAAATTAACATATACAGATTTGGATATCAAAGAAGTACCACAATGATTTAAAATAAAACCAATGTTTTAAACGAACCTGAAGACGATAAAATGTATGATTCCATTTAAGGTTTGCGATAATTATCGCGTTTACTACCGGTATACTTAGCGTTCGCAAACAATAATCGTGGTACCAAACTAAAATAACGATAGTTCTTTTATGGCAATTCAAATCTTAACGCGATACTATTTCTGATACAACTTTAAACCTAGGTCAAACAGGTACGCTGAAAAACACAGCTGGCTTTATGCGCGCTGAAACACGCACATTCGCCAAATACCGGAATAATCAGCCATAGTGCAACACAGCGTTTTATAAGCCCCTGTCTCCCTGCCTCCCTTTCACTTACTCACTCAATCACTCACTTAAACCGATTTGAGAGCTATTAAATTAAGTCTATACATTAAATCAAATGTCTCTATAGTAAGCCTATTCATTTAATGCGCCTACTAAAGGCAAAAGTTTGGTAAAACGAGACGCGTTTGTTTATTTCTTTACATATACCAATTGTTTCGGTGTAAGGTATTCATCGTCAGTACACGTCAACAAGCATGTATCAAATAACACATGTTCGGAGAAGAGACCAAAATTTTTTTTTATTGAAAGATGTCCGTCTTTCCATCAATGTGGAAAATAAATGAATAATTGAATTTACGATCGAACCATCAAGGTACTTAAGTCAGCGTAGAGTTTAGCTTTCGCGTTACATTTTAAACATATCGCTTTGTGTGTATAGAGATAGATTAAGTAGACAATCTCTTTTCGTCAGGTGATGTTGAGATTAAAAAAATTAGTAACATGTTATATTATCAACTGCACAAATGAAAGTGAAGACGAAGCTTTACATAATATATGAACATTATGTACCAAGAAATATTTTAAAAGAAAAAGATATACGGCGTTGATGTTGGTAATAACATCAGTTACTCCTATTTTGTTTCTGTGCAGTTCTTAGCTGCATCATACGTATATCAATTACGGTGTGTTGCGCCAGCTTTCGTGACTTATTTCATATGATAAGATACTATTGATACTTGGTATCTGTATATTTCATAGACAACTTTAAGTGTCGTGAAATGTCTTAACCTGGGTTAAATAACTTAGCCATATGAGCGCTGAAACAGGGCGTGAAAAAAGGCTCCCTCCCTCGTGCGTCGTTCCGCCCTTGTGCAAACCAAATGAATGGTTAAGATTTTAGGCTGCAGTTCGCACGGCTATGGCCATAACACAGGGCCTGCGTAGCAACACGCCCCCCCCCCCCCCCCNCCTACCGCTATGAACTCAGCTACCACCCTTATTAAGATCCTGATTTGTGGCAAATGCTAAGATACGGGGTAATAGAGCTTACGTGAGAAAATATCAGGATTCTCCTTCGCTCCCTTGCTTCCTCCCTCCCTCACTCCCTCTTTCCTTATCCCCCTCCAACTCACTAACTTACTCACTTAAACCGGTTTGATAGCTAGTTGAAACCCGCGTTTATAACCACATATTATCTACATTACGCCTATGCATTTCATCAAACGTATCTATATTAATCTTTTGCATTATAACTCTTCGCAAAATGATATATTCTGGTTAAGGGATATCGTAATCAAACGAGACGCGTTGGTTTATTTCGTCACATATACCAACTGTTTTGGTGTCCGGTATTTGTCGTCAGTACACGTCAACATGTATCAAATTACGTGTTTTGAGAGGCGACCGAATGTTTCGTATCAAAGGATATGCGTCTTTCCGCCAATGTGGAAAATAAATGAATGGTTGACATTTCGACCGAATATCAAGTTACTTTAATAAATCGTTGTGTTTAACTTTCGCGTTACATTTTAAACACATCGCTTTGTGTGTAGAACGTAAGTTGAATGATACAATCCCTATTTGCCAGGTGAAGTTGAGATTCTGGCTATCGCGTACAGTAACAATTTGTTTGTTTCAAGTGGTCCTACCGATCGTGTGTGTTGGTGCCGATCATTGACTTTTTTGTTTGATATTCAAATTTGAGTTATATTTTTTTCTTGCTATATTCGATCAATATTAAATTATAATAGTAAGATTATTTTTTTACAAATCAAGGAAGATATGTTGCAAGAGATTATGAGGATCATTAATACAATGGGAAATTACTTTAATATTGTAAAACAAGCCTTAACAACAAATAATTATTCACATATGCTCCGATCCAGATTTTGGCTCATAGTAAGGTCATATAACAATTAGTCAACCTTGCTGAAATATGGATCTTCACTTAAGTGGTGGCTGAGATCATTGGAGGAGAGGTACTTAAGGCTACGGCCAGTATATAGGTCCTACGTATTATCAAGTAACTGCCCTTCCCTTTCCGATGAACTCAGCAAACACGCATGCTGCGGTCCTGATTTTTTGCGCGAAATAAGGTCAGTGTTCAGAGAGCGTACGTGCACAAAATCATGAATACCTTTAACATATGTGCTTTATATGCACATATAATTTTCTCCTTTTTAAAATTGAATCGACGCTGACTGCAACTTAGTCTAAGAACGCAAATAAGTAGATTATCTAGGTATCATCGGAATTATCATTTGATACTATTCTTCAAACTGCAATTTCAGCATAATTTACAGTAAACATTTGGAATTTATAGTCAAGATTAATTTACTAATGGTTTTATAAATGTTTTTTAGATTATTTGATTTAAAGCACTTGTATGCGTAGTGAAAATGTGTTAAACTGTACTATTTTAAAAAACTCGGTTAAAGATAAATATAAGGATCTTGTCATATATATTTTGATGACATTTTTTTTTATAAAAAATATATACAACATGAAAAAAAAACTTTTAACTGCGCAGTAACTTGTCGGGACAATTTAATCCAAATTAAGACATATTTCATGTTTTGGAACATGTATTAAATTAAACCGTTTACTAGTCATAACCCCGTGATCAAACCGGGATGAAACCAATATAATAACTTAACACAATATGTACTATTGAAAAAGGTGATCAAACTCGTCATGTACCGTATTTAACACATTATATAGATATACGGAAACTTATAGTTCTTAACTTGTTGGTAATGATATATTTGTGGCAAACCCTGCAACAAATGAAACTCGAAAAATGTCAAATATCATATCGCAACAAAGATTTAATAGGCAAACTTTTTCGATTTCAGCTAGTATGCATACTTCACAAACTTAATATTTAGACGCGAAATATATTATATTGTTCATACATTATAACTTACCTTTATCTGAACATCAATATCGTCGCTCTCTGACTGACGCGCTGTGGTTTACTGCGCTCGATGTTTTAAATGTAATATGAGTAAGCGAAACGAACACGAGATATTAAAGGGTTGCGCTCGCCGATTTCAGTCAGCAATTTCAAAATATAAAATGTCAGGTATGTTCTAACAAATTTAAAGCACATTCAATAATTAAAACTAATTACAGTATTGGACAACATAAAACATCACGTGGGCGACCCAGGACTTCCAAGATCAGAGGATAACGCGTTACCACTGCATGATGAAGGCTTTTGAATTAAAAGGACATTTGTAAACCGTGATTTGTAATGCACGAATATACACGAATATACCAAAGTGATTGATGAAAATCGTTGCAAAAGATGTTTTATTTCCCCATGTGGATTAATTATTTATTTTTTAAAGAATCCAAAATTGCAAACTTCTTAGTAGGGAATGTCACTTTGCTTGTCTGAAAATAAAGGATATATGCTTTTTGAATCTATTACAATTCTGGTGAAAATTGTCATCATTCAAACTGTAAACAAGTTCCCTTAAGCGTTTGTTTGCGTTTACTTTCGATTTCTCAAATTTCACCTTTTCTGAAAGCGACACTGCTGGTTTTCCTGATTGCAAATTGTTAAGTGGAAAACTATTAATATATGTTTACTGTTAAGAAAAGTTAAACGTTGCTGTTGTTCTTCTTTTTTGTTAGTAGCAGCAGTAGAAGAATAAGTGGTGGTGGTGGTGGTGGTGGTGGTGGTGGTGGTGGTGGTGGTGGTGGTGGTGGTGGCGGTGGTGGTACATGTGGTGATGGTGGTGGTTATAAAACTATAAGTAGTTATAGTAGTTGTATTGATGTTAGTAGTTGTAGAAGTAGAATAAGTAGTATTTGTTGTTGCTAGTTTAATAGCTGTTGTAGTAGTAGTACCAATACCGGTCGTGAAATAAAATTATGCCTTTTTTCTGCATCGAGTAAGCCTAGATAGGTTTTTAAAACTATATCGTATTAACATAATATCCTGTTTGTTACGATAATAAAAACACATCCGTGAATTTTTATGTGAATTGAGGTGTCGCGTGATGCTTCCTCGTTGCATTAAATTACCTGTGCTTCTGTACAGATAACGAAGCAGTGCAACTTTAATATAACTCAATTCTTTTAACTTAAAAAAGCGTTAAACTGTAGGTAGTTTATATTTCGGATGTTTTACAAAACTGCTGACATATACATATTATACGTACTTAATGTAATGTACTAATATTTATCTAAGCATAATGTGTTTGAATTATCATGTATACTACAAACATAACAAACCTTAGGCATTGGTCACATCTAATAGCGCCCGACGCAGAGAGCTGAGCAGACGCATGTTTTTGGTGTGCAGGAACAACTCATGCGTTTGATGAAAAACATGTTTATAACGCACTGGGAGCTTGCGGTCGAAGCTCGGTAACCTAAATGTTGACGCACATTTCTTAACTTTCAAAACGATTCAAGCGGAGCTGCGTATGATGCGTTTGACGAGCGTGCATTGTTCATAAGACGAATGGCGGTCACAAGGCTTACGTGGCTTAATCATCTTAAACATGTCTACGTTGGGCTCACGTCTTACGTGTGAATAACGTAGGATATTCACACGTTCTTCGCATTTTCCTTTGCGTTAATTAATACTAATTCATAGGCAAATTGTGTAGAATAAATGCGTGGTTAAATATAATTTATTATTGTTTTGATGTGCAACGGCGATAACTCGAAGGAAACAATTAACAAGCGCATGCGTTCAATCTGTCAGAGTGCACACACTGAACAAACGAAATGCCTCCACCGAGTAGCCTATGAAAAGAAGATGATGACAACTCGTGTAAATATGAATAAGTCACCACGTGACTTAAGTACCAGCTCCTCAACAGCGAGTGCATCAAATTGGCCAATCAGTCGCCACATATTTAGATCATGGAGGCACATAACATCGTTTTACGCAGGTGCAAACACATCACCACTGCTTAAATATCACGTTCGTTCTCTGTGTGATATGCGTTGTTTTATTGTCAGTGAAAATGAATGATTGTTCAAATGTTTTATAAATATAAAGTGACATCACGAGTAGACGCGATTGGCGCATTGAAAACGTGCATCTACCGCAATCCATGTGCATTGCTCGTAAGTATTTGCCCCAGACGTGCAACCAAGGAAGGTCACTCGTACGGTATATCATGGCTCTAATGTCGTCCGTAAAAACACGTCGCGAGTTATACATCGTGCGTCGGATTTGGTTCGACGCATTTTTTGCTCACGGTGGCCTTACGATGTTGTTTGACACACGACCGACGCATCGATTTAAATGCTTCAATATCATTTGAGTCGGTTATGGCGACCTTGCGAGGTAAAGAAGCACGAGACGCACAGGTTTGACACAAATCTCGTCGCAAACTCGAGTTAGGTCGACGCGACACGGCTGTGACCACCGTTTTAGTATTTGAAATTAATATGTAATTGAAGGACATTTGTATTTCATACTATTCCCGCCACCTATAACATTACACAAAGAGTGGGACTTTATGTATGCACAATTATCGGCCATCTGAAATTTCACGTAAATATAGGTTTGATGTAAAGCTGTATTGTTCCCTTGTATTGTATAGCCACTTTTGTGTGCAATTTGTACATGGATATTCCGCACTTAAACTTTGTTTAACGTTCGGGCTAGTTGTTTATATAAACTTCCTTAAAGATGCAAGCCAATTCAAACATTACACCTAGCGGAGATAACGAAAAGAAAGGTACAACAAACACACACCGTTATCGGCAAAAACATTATTTTACTCAAATAAAAAATACTTTTATACAACGTCCGAGAGAAAAATAACCACAGGGTAAACTTGTTAAGACAATTTAAGTCCTTACACCGTCATATGTTAATTATCTGCAAATGTTCATATTGACGTACTAACAAACTGAAGCGTATAATGACGAATGAATCTTTCTAGTGCCGTATAATTGTGCAATATAGATATTGTAGAATAGTTCATTCACAATTAAATTTTAAATTTGTTTACAACATGTTTATATCAACGTAAAATAAGACTAGGTCGCCGTGGCGTAGTGGATATGGTGTCCGCCTAGCGACCGGGAGGTCACGGGTTCCATCTCCCCCAAAGACACCAAGTACTACTGGTTCTACCATCGAAAACGGACTCAAACGCGTTTTAATAAGCCTAATGTTTTCGATGAAATCGAGCTAAAATAAATATGTTTAAACTAAATAAAACTAACAATAATCAACTCAATATAAAACTTTTTGGTAACTCCTATTTCTTACCAGCTGTACAAATCAAGCCTCATTTCATTTCATCGACTGTAAATAATTTCTGAAACCCAGTGTGAATCTATATAAGTCAATGGAAATACCCGCGCAATCCTGATCTGTTCGATAACAGCATTGAGTCAACACTCGTAATGTCGTGTATTAACAAATTTAGTACTACCTAACAAATGTGTTTCTATTGCATAATTGGGGGGGGGGACGTTATTGTAGCATACTCTGTTATAAATTGCATTCGTATGTGTAATATAATATAACATAGAGACAAACTTCTTCAATGAATTGTATTAAACAAACTAGCAAAATGAGCCAATTTTCCACAAAAATTGTTATTAACTTAAGTATAGATGCGATTGTCTTCTATGTGTACCTCGGAAGACATTAACGATGACCTTTATCATGTAGTGAAAATAAGACGAACCATTCTAGAAATGTTCATACGTTTGCAGCGTGAAGCAACTAAGGACGTGTTTAACGATTATCAGTGTTATCATTGCACCAACTCGCGAATCAACTATTGCATGACATTTTCACGTATATCTTTATTTGGAAAAAGTTACTTCAATATACATGGGCACTTACAAATCTCAGTTATATTGGGATTGACTATCCTTACTGAATTTGATTGTATGGATGCATTACCCGAATACAGGCGTACATATGTTTTCCAAATAAATAAAGCTGTATTCAATCTTTAAATTTTGCGTGTTTGATCATTGTTTTCAAAACATCAACACTCTATTGGACTTTTACCTAAACTACAGGTAATTTCGTCTAGAAGAATTTTAAAACAAGTGTAGAAAGGCTTCTTTTAACCAAGAAAAAAAAATGTATGAATAAGTTATTTCAAATGTATTTGTTTCCTAAAGAATTATAAAACTCGGATCATACTTCAGTTTTCAAATGCACACAATGTGTATTGGTGCCATTGAGATATGAGAAACAATAGCATTCCGAATGTGTGTGTTATTTGTTGCCATCAAATGCCACAACACATCACAACTTCACGGTGTTGCGTAGGGAAAGCTCAAAATAAGACTTTTGCTTGAACATAATTGCTTCATATTCACAAGAAATTGGCACCAGGACACGCGTCTTATATGTTTCATAAAAGACACAAACAATGTTAATTTTAACCAATTTCACAATAAAAACTAAGTCACATATTTATTAGTATTTTATTCAACATAAAGTATTAAGTCATCAAATCTGAAGACCGAATACACGGTAGATAATGTTATCCTTTATAGAATAATTTCAAACTACAATATGTATGGCGTGTATGAGGCGTCTTCTGTAACACTCGCGACATATAACAAACCTGCATGGATACGCTTATATTATTTGAAAGATGGTGCCAACTGAAAAGGACTTTTTACTTAAACCGGACTCTTATATGGGTTCTTTTCATTAATTAAAGCAATGCTTTTTGTTGATCTTTAAAATATAATATGCCATGAATTTCACATAATTGCATCATTAAATTACTATCAGTTAATTCAGCTATAATGTGATATGTGACTTATCGCTTTGCATGAAGTAGACAACTATTTCCACAGAAAATAATGTTTCTTTAATATTACGTTATCTGACTTAAATTTACAGTATAAACAAGAAGCTGTCACATACAATATATTATTCGCCACCGGTTCATTGTTGTCGGAAGGGTACAGTAGGAATTTGCGATTGCATTCGTGGCGCACATAATGAAGATACCTTTATTTGTAATGTTAAAAAAATTCCAATGACTGCTACATTACTCAATCTCGAAACCTTGAAAATATGCACTGTAGCATTTTGAGATAATTATTCTGTCAATATGAAGAAACTCGTATTTACAATGTTTGAGAAATTAAACACAAAAGTTTTTGCATATAATTTTAAAACGAGCGCAATAATGACTTTATCAATAACGATATTGCGAAATCTTGAAAATCTGTGTTGTGTAACCTATTAATTATTAATTATTTTGTAACGGTTTGACAAAAATTGCACACACAAATTAAATCTGTGTATATTTTGAATTTTATGAAGTTATCCAGTGCCAGTGATGGTATTATGTTAGAACGCGCGGAGTGTGTCTTAGCACTCCTACCTTATCAACTTACTAAACTCATTAAACAAATTATGAGTTAGAGCTGTAATATCTAGCTATTTAGTTTTTACCCAAATACATTACATTTTGGTGTGGTCTTGTTCTGTGGGTTGTCTGTCTTGTGCCGGAGGAACCCCACATGTCCCGTATGGTGACCACTAACCAAGCTCACATAAGCCAGTGATTGAACCCGCGACGCTTAGATGAGAAGCCTCGCTTTCCGGAGAACCACACATAATTAAGAAGGGATAGGAATAAACAGAGTGCACTAAACTCTTAAAATAAAGAAAAAGTGAAAGCTTAATAATATGCGCTGAAGAACTTGGGGATACTTAGTTGTAAATGTTTGACGAAAATAGCACGCAAATTGTAGGAGTTGCGCACACAAGAGTGTGACAGAAGGAAGCACGCGCGCACGGAGGGAATGACGCCTCCCATTTCTATATGCATAGGCCTTTTGGCAGGGGATAATAAACAAGACATTTGTCAATAACATATATCTACCAATCGATTAAGATTTTGTTATCATAATACAAAGATAAACTATGACATATATTGATTATAACATATAATTAAATGAAGATTTAAACAATTATATACTTTATCTAATTACATTTTTAAAAAGCTATGATTGAAAATAAAGTTTATATTTGCATTTCACGTTGAGCACACAAACATTTCGTACATAATGTGTAACCATTTATTAGACGCATCAAACGCGTCACTTGCCAATTGGCGACATTGTTTGTAGGTTGCTGTGTCAAAGATTCAGCAATACAATATAAGTCAAATCACACTGTCCTTTCATTTGAAAGCAGTGATTAGGCAAGTTCGGTGAAGTCTCCTAGCGATACAAGTTTATCAACATTTTATTGGATCCTATAACAAACAAGAGGACCCCCATTGCGTGTAGCTGTTTATCACGTTTACTGAGTCCTCCATATGTGAGGTACTGTAGATAGTAAAGGAACGGACATGCATCCACCTCAGCACAGTCCATTCAAGTTTTCTCAGTGTATTGTCTCTGTGCTGTACTTCCTGTTCAGTCATGTGGCAATACATTTCACACCACAGTATGTATAGAGCGCAGTACGCTTCTTGTCGAACATACTTGACACAGAGAATGAGAATGGTGGTTCACTGAATACCGTTTCAAAGTTACCTAATATCATGGTAGCAAACACCTGGAAATCACTTTTTCCTTCTACATGCAAACACAGTTTGGACCTTGCTTCGATACCTCCAGTCCCCGTTCTCAAGCACAATAACAGCTAAATGATTACAATACACATGTTAAGCTCAGAGACCTGACTGAGAAAACAGTTTGTATCGTTAAGAATTACTGCTATATGTAATTTTTCACATTACATTCGTTAGAGTTTGTTTAATATTTTTAACTACTGATAAGACGCTGTACACGCTGTACGTGCCAGTTAGCAGCATTGTTCGTACTGTAAACATTCAACGACTCCCAATAGTAATGTAATGCATCTTTATAGTTTCCTTCCATTTCATAGCAGTGGCCAAGCAAGCTTGCTGCAGTCTCTTGGTGGTACAGGTTTATCTGATTTATTGGATCACATATATAAGACTCGAGCACTCTCATCGCGTGTAGTTGTTTGTGTCGTTCACCGAGTCCTCCGTACGTAAGATACTGTAGATAGTGGAGGAAAGGACGAGCATCAACCTCTGCGCTGTCCATCCACTCTGTCTCGATATACGTTCTCTGGGAAACTTCCCCTCCACTCACACTGCGATTCATTTCAAACAACAATATGTATGGAGCGCAGTATGCTTCTTTGCGAACAAACTTGACACAGAATGAGAACGGTGGTTTATTGAATCCGTTGACACCGGTATCTGATATCATGTTAGCAAAAACTTGGATATCACTTTGTCCTTTTTTATTTCTACATCCGCACACAGCCTTGACTTTGCAATGATATCTCCTCTCCACGTCATCCAAAACTCTTCCTGCAGCGGAAAGATGCCCACAACAGTAAAGCACAGAAGCCAACTTTAAGCGACTAGAGGCTACATCCGTGTTTAAAGAATATTGGAATCGCCTTATGATGTCGCTGAAAACAGGGCTTCTTAGTCGCAAACATTTAGATGATTTCATTGAATTGTGTAATGAGTAAAAGTGACTAATAAATTGTAAAGCAACGGTTTTCAATTTGGGATTGGTGGTATATTTAAAACAAGTGCGTAATTTATATTTAATATCTTGCTCGAACGTTGAAATCGACCTGTTTGCCTTATATGTACTTACTCTTAAGATGATAAGAAACCTCTCCAAGCACTCATACTTCAGCAACAAACTGATCGTGCAATACAAGCGTAGACTTCCTAGTTCACCTTCACAAACTTGTCCGATTCGCTGTATACCACACGCTTGTAACCGACATCCTAATTTATCAATATCTATATAAAATAAATCTTGCAAGTCGTTCTTTAGCAAGTAATCCACGTACTGTAAAAGGCGTTTCTGTTGCACCACAGACAGTTTTCCGTCAAACAAGTTCACTCCTTCTATTATATAATTAGGGAGGCTTCCCAGTCGCAGCCATTTCCTTAATACTTGTAAACACAGTACAAGTAGAAACATGATATTATGTTCCTTCCACAGAGAAGCGTGGGTTCTCTCTATGGTGTAGAACATAATAGTCTTACAATGAAAACTTGTGGTAAAATCCCCCACCATTTTCTTAAATAATGATTGCTTAATTAATTTTAAGACAATATAACATTTTATTTGTGTGATATTAAAACTGAACATCAACATTCGTTCTATAAGGTTCGGAGACAGTCGCCATTCTTCCCGCTTGTAATCACTGTCAGGATGACCGGCAGGTACCAGGAAAGACAGAGCTACCCGTGCAGCGTCAAGTAAATAACCTGGCGGCCAGTATCTACCTCTACATCTGTCTATCCATCGTTGTATTTCTAAAAGATGTTGGCAAACGTGAAATGCCTCTACACAATCCCAGTTGGGTATAACACTCACAGAAGGTCCATTTTTGGTTACCTCTCCTCGATCTTTAAGTAACTGCTCTGTATCCTTTTTCCATTGTTCCGAGCTGAACAGTACTTGCCCAGAATCTTTCCTCACATACCTGTCATCGCACAGTCGTGTCTCCGGCTCCGGTGTGTCTCGCATGATGATTTGTAGCAAGTTCTGTTGCGGTGGAGTGATTTCGTCATGAAGCATCATAAGGTGACTCTTCCCAGCCTTCCAGTCTCTCCAGTCTGTCATGATGTTCACATCGTTGTTACTACGTAAAAAATCAATATCAGAATATGAAAACACTCCACGTTGTAACCCCATAGGTGGAATATCATCTCCAAGCGCTCTCTCCTTAAGTATGTTTCTCTCCTCTCCATTATAGTGCATTTTCCAGCTCCAATAACATCCAGTACTTCCGATATCCGGATAGACAATGCTGGGAAGTATTCTGAAATCTGGATGTAAAACTATTCAATCAGTATTGTGTCGGTTATTTGTAAATGCATCATCATTGTGAGACAAATACTTTTACCATATTAAGATGTGGTTATTGAAAACACGGATACACGCATTAAATATAATGTTAGTGATATTTTTTTTTTATATATTTAAAAAAAACCGTATCATAGTCATTTAACCTTCTATATTTTATAATGCTGTTGTGGTTAACATGCATTTAACGAAATGTATACGTAGATTTAAAAAAAGACTTAACATGCGTATGTTCTCGTATTAAAAAATGTCTTTTTGTATTAACTAACAAATTGAATATTCGGAATGGTTAAACATTATTATAATTACAAAGGAAAATATAAAATAAAAATATGCCAGTTATACCCGAGACTTTCAGAAGCAAACGCTTAAGATCTACCCCCAGACCACGCAGACTTTTTTAATTTGAATGGAAATTAAATGCTTTAAGACACTAATTTGCTTAATAATTGATGAAAAACGTTTTGCCTGATTCCGGCGATGATTTTCAATAAACGTATAGTTTTATAATCGTTGTTCGTCGGGGTATCATGTTGCTTGTTTAAATATAATGCTTAAATGTTTTGTTAAATATATGATATTTTTTGTGTGTAGAAAATTCTCATTTTTCGAAACTGTGAACAAGTCTCTTCGTTGTTTAAGGACATACTTTGCGTTTATAACAGCACACATCTGATTGTTTCTATAAAGTGTCTCATTTGAAGATGGTACACTCATCAAAACGTATCTTATTTCATCACACATGTTTTGTTTGTATGCAAGTCCGTCAATCAGATGTAAATACAGATACAATTTTCCACTATTAAAACCTACATGGATATATAAACAATTAATTGATTGTAAATAAATATCGTATTGACTTCACAATCATGAAGTGTACTGAAATTTTGAAAACAAATACTTGTCAAGCATGAATACATCTTTGTCAAAATAGCAAAGGAGCCTCAAGTTTGTTAAAGTATAGGTGCAACACTTCGTTATAAATATCAAAAACAAATATTCTTAACGCAACAATACGTGCATTTTAAACTCGATTTAATTGAGGTGTATTATTTATTTTATCAAAACAAAATTATACTCTAGTGTTTAACCTGCAAGTTTGTGGCCAAGTTTTGATCCCGTCTGTCGTTTGAATGCATCGATGGATCCACATTAATACGAGCTCTTCTAACAGCAGGATTGAGTTTCGAACTGGGGACACGTACCTTGAGGAAACATATAAGACAATATAATATAAAAGTAATGAAGTTTTGTTAAGAATGCACCATATTCAAAACAAGTAATATCATTTGCATATATAATCCGCCAATACAGTATGTTCGTTTCCATTGTGTAAATCAAACAAAGCATTTCAAAACGAATACGTAGTTATTCATAAATATATCAAATCATGTTCAAGGCGATAATCAAAAACATATTGGTTTATCATAAATATATATAATTGTGTACTACAAGTATTGTTCTATTGGGCTACTTAAGCTAAATGTTAATCAATTAAGTGACATCAATTGTTATCACACAAACATACACGTGCATGCTGTCTTCGGTACTTATACGTAAAATCAATTCGGTTTCGTTCATAATTTGCTGAAGAAAAAAACATGATTATTAACTTCTTTTAAAGAATGGAAAACAACTGGACGTTGTGCTTGAAAAGGAATTCAAGCTTCCATGGATCCATCTCAAAACACAAACCTTGTTCCTTGTTCCTGTTTCACGAGGCGTTGCCAGCACACCCGGCAGACAATCCAACATCCGTGTGTTCGTATCATGTTCGTCTTCCATTTGCTCCAACCTGAATATATCAGGAATGACGTTTCCATATTGTTTAGTTCAATCATTTGTTAATAAAGCACAGACGACATTTAATGATAAGAAATATGTACAGAGCACGTTTTACTTCTAACTTATTAAGCTGCACAATGCTCCGCATATGTGCTCTACGGAACAAAACTGGATAACTTGAACATGTTCAATTTAACGTATGAATATAGTGCAAACAAAAAATGCTTATAATACTTAAAGGTTGTCTCTTTTATTCACATAAGGATAATTTTTAACTACTTAATTCCCTTTCATTACTCATAAACACAAGCCGGTATTACTTGAGTTTCCATTTACTATGTCAAATTAGCCATAACCTTTGTTGATATTGTCATCGATACTTGGGCTAAATTTGTACATCGAATTAGTTTCCATTAGTACGGACAATTATCCTTCAATATAGACAAACAGTACAATAATGGGACAATCCGGTAGTGTATAAGTTAAACTTCAACCAATCTACGCATACCCCCCCCCCTTCCACTCCGCCAGAGCGGAAAGAAAACTAAGACGTTATCATCATGTGAACACAAATCCGCCCATCCAGTTACGTACAGTGCGAGTACATAATGCCTTTCTTCGGGTGGGGGGGGGATGGGGGAGTAAAAATCGAAATAATACATTTTAATGACATTTTGAAATTTACTCGGTATAAAGACCGTGAATCTGTGTTTAAACGTTCTAAGCGTTAGATGATAAATCCGTCAATACAAGTATAAGAAGACTTTTCTGAAAGGGTCGAACTTCAATGACATGCATTATGAAAACGGTTCGTTGAGGAGAAACAAATCGGTAATTAGGCCGCCATGATCTAGGATATACATATAATTGGAAGTACCGTTTAAGGTTACGACGAAGAGAACCAGGCGATAAACGAAGTAGGCCGGACATGTTGGCAACCGGATACCAGATACCAGATCGAAATGCGGGTCACGTCGAACCGAGAGTAAATATACTGCTGACGTCGGCACGAACCTTGGGAGCGCTCAAATTGAAGGCAATTGACAGCCGGTCGGTCAGAAGGAGGATGTCGGATAGTGATCAGGCTGAGGAGATATCTAAAAAGTAGCAGTTTACATTAACATTTTGATTAAAATTTGATTCAGATATCAAATAATTATCAAAATGATTTAAAATAAAACCAATATTTTAAACGAACCTGAAGAAGATAAAATTGATGATTCCATTTAAGGTTTGCGATGATTATCGCGTTTACTACCGGTATACTTAGCGTTCGCAAACAAGAATCGTGGTACCAAACTAAAATAACGATAGTTATTTTATGGCAATTCAAATCTTAACGCGATAATATTTCTGATACAACTTAAAACCTAGGTCAAACAGGTACGCTGAAAAACACAGTTGGCTTTATGCGCGCTGAAACACGCACATTCGCCAAATACCGGAATAATCCGACATAGTGCAACACAGCGTTTTATAAGCCCCTGTCTCCCTGCCTCCCTTTCACTAACTCACTCAATCACTCATTTAAACCGATTTGAGAGCTAGTATATTAAGTCTATACATTAAATCAACTGTCTCTATAGTGAGCCTATTCATTTAATGCGCTTACTAAAAGTCAATAGTTTGGTAAAACGAGACGCGTTAGTTTATTTCTTTAAATATCCCAACTGTTACGGTGTAAGGTATTCATCGTCAGTTCACGTCAACAAGCATGTATCAAATAACACATGTTCGAAAAAGAGACCAAATATTTTGTATTAAAATATGTGCGTCTTTCCGTCAATGTGGAAAATAAATGAATGGTTGAAATTTCGACCGAACCATCAAGGTACTTAAGTCAGCGTAGAGTTTAGCTATCGCGTTACTTTTTAAACATCTCGCTTTGTGTGAATAGAAATATATTAAGTAGACCATTCCTTTTCGTCAGGTGATGTTGAGAGTGAGAATTTAGTAACATGTTATATTATTAACTGCATAAATGAAAGTGTAAACGAAGCTGTACACAATATATGAACATTATGTACCAAGAAATATCTTTAAAAAAAAAGATACACGGCGTTGATGTTGGCAATAAAATCAGTTACTTCTTCTACTTTGTTTCTGTGCTGTTCTTAGCTGCATCACACTTATATCAATTACGGCGTGTTGCGCCAGCTTTCGTGACTTATTTCATATGATAATATACTTTTGATAATTTGTATTTATATATTTAATAGACAACTTTAAATGTCGTGAAATGTCTTAACGTGGGTCAAATAACTCAGCTATATGAGCGCTGAAACACAGCGTGAAAAAAGGCTCCCTCCCTCGTGTGTCGTTCCGCCCTTGTACAAACCAAATGAATGGTTTAAGGGTGCAGTTCGCACGGCTATGGCATTAACACAGGGCCTGCGTAACAACACGCCCCCCTTACCGCTATGAACTCAGCTACAACTCTAATTATGATCCTGATTTGTAGCAAACGCTTAGATACGGGGTAATAGAGCTTACGTGAGAAAATATAAGGATCCTCCCTCCCTCCCTTGCTTCCTCCCTCCTTCACTCCCTCTCTCCCTCCCTATCTCCCTCCAACTTACTAACTTACTCACTTAAACCGGTTTGATAGCTAGTTGAAACTCACACTTTTACCAGATAAATCACTAACCCAACCCGCGTTTATAACCACATGTAATCTATATTACGCCTATGAATTTAATCAAACGTATCTATATTAATCTTTTGCATTATAACTCTTCGAAAAATGCTATATTCTGGTTAAGGGATATCGTAATCAAACGAGACGCGTTGGTTTATTTCGTCACATATACCAACTGTTTTGGTGTCCGGTATTTGTCGTCAGTACACGTCAACAAGCATGTATCAAATTACGTGTTTTCAGAAGCGACCGAATGTTTCGTATTGAAGGATATGCGTCTTTCCGCCAATGTGGAAAATAAATGACATTTCGACCGAATATCAAGTTACTTAAATCAGCGTTGTGTTTAACTTTCGCGTTACATTTTAAACACCTCGCTTTGTGTGTAGAAAGTTAGTTGAATTATACAATCCCTATTTGCCAGGTGAAGTTGAGATTCTGCCTATCGGGTACAAAAACAATGTAGTTGTTTCAAGTGGTCCTACTGATCGTGTGTCTTGGTGCCGATCATTGACTTTTTTGTTTGATATTCAAATTTGAGTGAT
Organism: Dreissena rostriformis; assembly: GCA_007657795.1. NCBI lineage: Eukaryota > Metazoa > Mollusca > Bivalvia > Myida > Dreissenidae > Dreissena > Dreissena rostriformis. The sequence goes on along the minus strand of VMBQ01005578.1, from coordinate 39,419 downwards.
ATTTTTTTTCTTGCTAAGTTCGATCAATGTTAATAATAATCGTTTTTTTTACATATCAAGGAAGGTATGTTGCAAGGGATTATGAGGATCATTATTACAATGGGAAATAACTTAAATATTGTAAAACAAGACTTAACAACAAATAATAATTCACGTATGATCCGATCCAGATTTTGGGACATATTAAGGTCATATAACAATGAGTCAACATGCCTGAAATATGGATCAATTAAGTGGTGGCTAAGTTCATTGGAGGATAGGTATTCTACTAAAGGCTACGGCCAGTATATAGGTCCTACGTATTATCAAGTAACTGCCCTCCCCTTTCCGATTAACTCAGCAAACACCCAAGCTATGATCCTGATTTTTGGCACGCAATTAGGTCAGAGTTCAGAGAGCGTACGTGCAAAGAATCATGAATACCTTAAATAAATGTGCTGTGTATGAACATATAATTTTCTCCTTTTTGAAATTGACTAGACGATGACTGCAACTTAGTCTAAGAACGCAAATTAGTAGATTATCTTGGTACCAAACTGCAATTTCAGCATAATTTAAAGTAAACAGTTGGAATTTATAGTCAAGATTAACTTACCAATGGTTTTATAAATGTGTTTTAGTTTATTTGATTTAAAGCACTTCTATGCGTAGTGAAAATTTGTTTAAATGTACTATTTTCAAAAAAATGGTTAGAGATAAATGTAAGGATCTTGTAATATATATTTTGATGACATTTGATTAATAAAATATATATCAATATATACAACACTGAAAAAATCTTTTAACTGCACAGTAACTTGTCGGGACAATTTAATCCAAAATAAGACATATTTCATATTTTGGAATATGTATTAAATTCAACATTTTACAATTAATAACCCGTGATCAAACCGGGATGAAACCAATATAATAATTTAACACAATATGTAATATTGAAAAAGGTGATCAAACTCGTCGTGTACCGAATTTAACACATTACATGTATATAAGGAAAACAATATATATATTTCTGAACTATTTGTTAATGATATATCTGTGGCAAACCCTGCAACAAATGAAACTTCGGTGAGTTCGAAAAGTGTCAAATATCTTATCACAACAAAGATTTAATAGGCAACCTTTTTCGACTTCAGCTATTATGCATACTTCACAAAATTAATATTCATACGCAAAATATATAATACTGTTCATAAATTATATCTTACCTTTATCTGAACATGAATATCATCTCTCTCTGACTGAGGCGCTGTGGTTTAATGCGCTCGATGATTTTAATGTAATATGAGCAAGCGAAACGAACACGGAATATTAAAGGGTTGCGCTCGCCGATTTCAGTCAGCAATTTTAAAATATAAAATGTCATGCATGTTCTAACAAAACTAAAGCAAATACAATAGTTTAAACTGATTATAGCAAAGAAAAACATAAAACAGCAGGTGGGCGACCCCAGGACTTCCAAGAGCAGATAATACCGCGTTACCACTGACAGTTGGAATCCTTAGTTTGTTATATACGAATATACCAAATAATCGATGAAAATAGTTACAAAGGATGTATTATTTCCCCCATGTGGATTCATCATTTATGTTTTTAAGAATCCAAATTTACAAACTTTTTAGTCAGGAATGTCACTTTGCTTGTCTGTAAATAAAGGATATATATGCATTTTGGATCTATAACAATTCTTGTGAATATTGTCATCATTCAAACTGTGAACAAGTCCCCTTAAGCGTTTGTTTGCGGCTAGTTTCGATTTCTCATATTTCACATTTTCTGAAAGCGACACTGCTGGTTTTCCTTATTGCACATTATTAAGTGGAAAACTATGAGTTCATGTATACTGTTAATAAAAGTTTAACGTTGCTGATGTACTTCTTTTTTGTTAGTAGCAGCAGTACAGGCAGCAGTAGTGGTGGTGGTGGCGGTGTTGGTGGTGTTGGTGGTGTTGGTGGTGTTGGCGGTGTTGGTGGTGTTGGCGGTGTTGGTGGTCTTGATGGTGTTGGTGGTGGTGGTGGTGGTGGTGGTGGTGGTGGTTTATTTATATACGTAGTAAATAGTCATTGTAGTTTTGTAAGTAGTTGAAGAAGTAGAATAGGTAGTATTTGTTGTTGCTAGTTTAATAGTTGTTTAGTAGTAGTACCAATACCGGTCGTGAAATAAAATGATGCCTTTTGTCTGCATCGATTAGGCCTAAATAGGTTTTCAATACTATATCGTATTAAAATTATATCCTGAGTGTTACGATGATACAAACACATCCGTGAGTATTTATGTAAATTGACATAGGTGTTGCGTGATGCTTCCTTGTTGCATTTAATTACCTGTGCTGCTGTACACATAAAGTAGCTTTTAACTGTAGGTAGTTTACATGTCGCTTGTTTTACATTGAAAACTGCTGACAGATACACAATATACGTACCTCATGTAATGTACTTATATTCATCTACGCAAAAGATGTGTGAATTATCATGGAGACTATAAACATCACAAACCTGAAGCCTTTGCCAGATCTAATTGCGTCCGACGCAGAGAGATGAGCAGACGCACGTTTTGAGTTGGCAGGAACAACTCGCGCGTTTGATGTAAACTTGTATAGTACGTTCGGGTAACGTGCGGTCGACGCTCGGTAACCTTAAGGTTGACTCACATTTCTTATCTTTCAAAACGATTAAAGCGGGACTGTGTATGATGCGTTTGACGAGCGTGAATTGTTCATCCGACGAATGGCGATCAGAAGGCTTACATGGCTTAATCATGCAATCGTTAAACATTTCTACGTTGGACTCGCGTCTAACGCGCGAATGACGTAGGGCAGTCACACGTCCGTCGCAACTTTATTTGCGTAATAGACATACTGAATCATTGGCATATATTGTTTAATAAATGCGTAGTTATAATCTCGCGTCTTTCGGCGAGCGAAGTCCGAGTATTATAGCGTGCGTCAGACTTTGGTTCAGCGCTTATGTGTTTAAGGTGCCCTTAAGACAGGTGTTTTACGCAAGAACGCCGCCTAAACTTATAGCGCTTGCTTTAATATAATTGACGTCAGTTCCGTTGACCTAGCGTGGTTAAGACGCAAGATTGACGTTTGCCAGTGGCACATTTTTTTAAAGAAACAAAAATAATCTAGACGCAAACTCTACGCAAGAGCAACGCAACCCGGTAGTGACCACAGCTTACGTTATTAACATTAATGTGTAACCGTAGGACATTTTGTATGAAATACTACTCCCGCTGATTATTACTTTTAAAACTGGAAAATTTAGGATCCGAGCAATGTTTTCATATATTAAATTATGATGTGCTGTGAAGCTATATCGTTTACTTGTCTTGTATAGCCAACAGGAGAGCGATGAAGGAAAATAACTGTGAATTTGATTTTATTGACTTGGTTGAGGATGTAATTGTAGCATACTCTATAATGAATTGCAATAGTATTTGCAATATACCAAAGAAAAACTGCGTTATGAACTTTGTTTTTTTTTTAAACTAGCAAAATAAACCAATAATCCACATTAACTGTAATTAAATAGTGTAGAATTTTGAGATTATCTCCTATGTGTTCAGTGCGATGGCAGACATTAACGATGACCTGCATAAGGTTGTAAAAATAGGACGAACCATGCTAGAGATTTGCATACGTTTCTAGCGTGAAGCTATGCGGAAAGTTATTAAGATTATCGGTGATATACATTCATCAACTCTCCAAGATATATTGTATCACGTAATTACGTAGATCTATACTCGGAGAAAGTTGCTTAAATATACACGTACCTCAACAAAGTTCAGTTTTATTGTTTTTCATAGATGTTTTATAAACGCGTATTCGAATTCGATGACTCTAGATATTTAAATAAATTGTTCACATAATTTCGTACTTTAATAGCCACTATGTTTAATTCTTAACGCATAACGAATCTGAGGTATCCATGATATGAAGTCATGTAAACAATACCCTGCTTTTGCAATTTGTTTTACAATTGATTATACCACTTGATTCAGTACTCTACGCTTGGTAATTATAACGAGGATGCCTGAAATGTGGTACTTGGGCGGATGGAGGATTTTATGAACAAGCACTTTGCTTAACTTTTGGTATTACTTATGTATAATGTCTTCTGACTTCATCATGTTGGCATTAACGTGATACCTTATCTTAAAATTGATCTGTTTACGTACACAAGCTGTGGTCATAGCTTTTCCAATACACTTGGTCGCATGGTAATAATAACGTGAGTGCGTGCAAGTTTGACATTGAGAATTTATATATATAAAACACATTGGTTTACTTCCCTTTGCTTTTTGTTATGTGTTTAATGAATGAATATGTTAGTTGTCCGTCGGCGTATATTTCCAATGTTTTAAATTATTGTGTTCGAAAAATATTTTTTAACGTATTTTCTCAATGTCATCTTTTCATGGTCATTTTGTTTGATTGTATACGCATTACGGTAAAGGGAATCAAGCATATGAACTCATGTAAACAATACCATGCTTTTGGAAGATTTATCAAATTCATTATCACGCTTTATAACTTACCCAATATACAATATGTTAAGTATAAACTAATGCATATTAAACACTTAATGTCAGAGTGGTCGAAAGAGACATAATCCAAATTAAATTATATGCAAGTTCGCTTTGCCCCCTCTCGGTTTATATTGCGTTTTGATGTTCTTGTATTAAAGTAAGTGATGCAGTGTTTGACGGCGAATATAAACATAATACATTCCATATCATATGTGTATTATGTCAATTTAAACACGTTTTGTGCGTCATCTATTCATTGCTGCAAATATGAGTATCATTCATGAAAAGGTGTTAATGAATAGAGCTTAACTAACCACACATTGCTAGGTGCGCTTTTAATATGGATCACCATTGTTTTGTTTTAACCTTAAATGAAACACACACTTTAGACACTTCTGTTATCAACCTTAAACCGATGCCAGCCAAAATTATGTACATGGACACTAAATTATTGTTGATATAGACAACGAGACATAGTGTTAAATGAGAATCCATGCGAATCGAATGCATCATCAATTATGTGGAATTAAGACAAAAACGATGGAATAAATGTCTGTGTTTACGTTGAAAGTATAGTTCAGAAGTGGAATCCACTTAATTAGTACTTACTATGTAGAATTTATGTATTTTAACAACATTTTGGAAATCTTAAAGCCTGACTGTTGCTACCCTTCCGATAATCATATTTGAAACGCATATGTACCACGAAATCAGTTTATTCCCCAAGTATCAACATATTGGTGTATATAACAATTAGGCATATGCACGTGAATGTACATTAATTCCCTTACACATACACTATTTACTGGGGTGATAATTTTCCGCGGAAAAGCGGAATTCCGCGGAATGTTTATGTGTTCAGGACAATGTTTGAGACCGATGTGAACTCGAGAAGAAAATATAATTTCGATTAACTCCAAAGACGATTACGATCGTCAGACAGCGTACATTCGGTATTTTGTTTTACTTAACCGCTTCAGTCACTTTTGAGTATTCCCGTTTGAAGCGATATAACATATCGGCCAATGTTTTATCATCTTTTATTCCACTCGTCCAATCACGATTGGCGTCTCTTCCACATTTATCAATTTGATTCAAAATGGCGAATTACGGAGAACAGCGGGTTATAATTTGGCTTAAAATGGATGATATACACTTACAATACGCACACAAAGTCAAAGAATGAAATCAATCTATGAAAATTAAGTTCAATTTCAAATGGCTTGACACAAAAAATGTATGTAACAACTTGCACATGTAATTATAAAACAAAGGTCAATATCTCCTATAAACACGCAATCGCGAAATCATGACTGTATGCGCTGTAAATTTGGTAATAGTTTGTCAGTTTGACGGAGAATTGCACAAAATATAGGTAGGTTTACGCAGAGACGTACTATTTGAAATACTAAAGAAAGCGCAATACGTCCTAAAAACACAATCGCAAAACATTGACAATATGAGCTATAGCCTTTGGAAAAAAATATTCTGTAAGTCTAACGAAAATCTCATGCACAATGAAGAATTGTGCACCTATACCTTTTATATGTATTTGTAAACAAAACACCATAACGCTTTAACATAACTCAATCGCGAAACATAACGCGTTGTGGACTTGGAGATACTTATTATGTTGGGTTTAACGAAAGTCGAATGCAAATTTTTGGTTTAGACTAAGAGTGTCTGATTTTATGAGGACTTTCCGCGTCAGGGACTGCACCATGAGAGGATAGTTGGGGCGAATTTCGAATTATCTCTGTAAGTTCAAGCTATTTAGTTTTGACTCAAATTTCAATTTTGGTGTGGTCTTCTCATGTGAGGGAAACCAGAGGAAACCGCCCCTCTCCAGTATGGTGACCAACAACCACACTGGCTTCTGAAGCTAGAGATGATTAAATGCGGGTCGTTTAGGTAAGAAGCTGCGATAAACGGACAGCCACATACAATATAGGAGTTAGGCAATGTATGTTATATGAAATATATACAAAGGGCAACAACTCCTTGAAATAACGAAATTGCAAAACCTTGACAATATGCAATGTAGAACTTCGATATTCTCTGTAAACGTTTAATAGAATATCGCTTGCATAATGTATTTGACGTTGTAAACATAAGCTAGTATATGTAAGTAATTTTGAACATAGTATAACATAAACGTCCGTAAAAATATCAAAAAATCAAAACCTTGATAATACGCGCTAAAGCACTTGGACATTATTGTTCTGTTAAAGCTGGACAAAAATCGCATATATAATCTAGGAGAGGATGCGCACTTAACTTGTTATATGTCATTTAAAGCAAAGGGAATAACTCCCAAAAAAAATAACGCAATCGCGAAACCTTGACAACATTTGTTGTAGCACTTGGAAATACATATCTTGTTAATGTATGACGAAATTCGCTATCAAAAAGTAGGCGGAGTTGTGAACAGAAGAGAGTGACGGACAGAAGCAACTTCACACGCACGCTGGAATAGAATGACGCCTACTTTTTTATATTACTACGCATTTTGGCGTGAGATAATAAGCAGAACATTTGCAAAATACATATATCTACCAATCGATTAATATTTTGTTAATATATAAGGATAAACAATTAGATGTATCGAGTATAACAGAGTATCGAGATTAAATTAAATACTTAACGTACAAACTAATAAAACAGCTATGATTGTAAACGTGTCAATGTAAATTTCACTTCAACGCTGAACACACACACACATTAACCGTTATTAAGACACATCAACCGCGTCACGTGCCAATTAGCTGTACTAGTAGGCCGTCGTGTCAAAGATTCATCATAGCATTATATTGCATTGTCATACTGTCTTTCCATTTCAAAGCCCTGACTAAGCAAGTTGATTGCAGTCTCCAAATGTACACGTGTATCTGTTTCATTGTACCACATGCATAAGGCTCCCATCGAGTGTCGCTGTTTATCACTTTCACCGTGTCCTCATTCCGTGAGGTACTGTAGATATTAAAGGCATTGACGTGCATCTACCCCAACAAAGTCAAACTATAGTTTATCAGTGAATTGTCTATGTGCAACCTTCTTTTCCATTAAACCGCGATGCATTTGAAACCACATTTTTATGGAGCGCAGTACGTTTCTTGTTGAACAAACTTGGCAAAGAACGCGAATGGCGGTTCACTGACATACTTGTCACAGTTATATGATACCATGTTAGCAAAAATAAACGGAAACCAATATTTACTTCTATACGTCTACATCCGTGCACAGTTTTTACCTTCATCATTTCTCTCATCCAGGTCCTCAAGCACAATTACAGCTGCAACTTCACAATTGTACAATTAAAATATTACACTTAAAGACTGATAGCTCAGTGTGTATCTTAAACACATTCTTCTTTTTCCTTGTGTGCATTAAATTTGTTAGTGTTTGTTTTTAATATTCTAAGCTACGTATACGACTCTGCACACGTTGCACGTGCCAGTTAGCAGCGTTGTTTGTACCGCGACAACGCAAAGACTCTCCATAGTAATGTAACGCCCCTTCATAATCTTCTTCCATTTCATAGCAGTGACCAAGCAAGTTAAGTGAAGTTTTTTGATGATTAAGGTTTATCCGATTTATTGGATCATTTATTGGATCACATGAATACAACTCGAGTACTCTCATCGCCTGTTGTTGATTGTCACGTTTACCGAGTCCTCCATATGTGAGGTACTGTCGATAGTAGAGGAAAGGACGTGCATCAACCTCAGCGCAGTCTATCCAGTGTTTATCAACGGCATATCTCTTTCTGCAACTTCCTCTTCAGTCACAATGCGATGCATTTAAAACCACAATATGTATGGAGCGCAGAACGCTTCGTCTCTAACAAACTGGACACAGAATGCGAATGGCGGTTCATTGACTCCGTTGAAAACATTGTCTGATATCATATTGGTAAACACTTGAAGATCGATTTGCCTTTTGTTTTATCTAAATCCACACACAACCTTTACCTTGCTGTGATACCTCCTCTCCACGTCATCCAACACTCTAACTGCAGCGTGAAGATGCCCGCTTCAGTATAACGTAAAAGCCAATTTTAAGTGACTAGAAGCTATATCCGTATTTAAAGAATATTGGAAACGCCTTATAATTTCGCTGAATAAAAGGTTTCGTTAGCGCAAACACTTAGATGATTGCATTGTATTGTGCAATACGCACAGATGATTAATGCATTCTAAAGCAGCGGATATCAATTTGACATTCTTGGATTATTCAAAACAAGTGCGTAATTTATATTTTATATCTTTCTCGAACGTTAAAATTGAACTGCGTTCCGTATGTGTTATATCTCTGAAGTAAGCAAGAAATGATTCCAAACACTCAAACTTAAGCAATAAACTGATCGTGAAAGGTTAGTGTAGACGTTGAAGTTCTCCTTCTTCAGCTTTTCCGATTCGCCGTATACCACACGCTTGTAACCGACATCCTTATTGATCTATAGCTATACTAAATAAATCGTGTAAGTTGTTCTTCATTAAACAGTTTACGTTCCGTAAAAGGCGTTTCTGCTGCAGACATTTTCCCATCGAACAAGTTCACTCCTGTAATGATATAATTAGGGAATATTCCCAATTGCAGTCATTTCCGTAATACGTGTAAACAAAGTGAAAGCAGAAACACGAGGTTATGTTCCTTCAATAGAGAAGGGTGTGTGCTCGCTGTGGTGTAGACAATTACAGTTTTACAATGAAAACTTGTTGTCAAATCTCCCACCAATATATGAAATAAGGATTGGTTAATTAATTTCAAAACTATGTAGTATTTTATTTGTGTCGTGTTTAAATTAAACATCAACATTCGTTCTATCAGGTTCGAAGACAATCGCCATTTTTCGCGCTTGTAATCACTGTCCGGATGACCAGCAGTTACTAGCTAGGAAAGACGGAGTAACCCGTGCAGCCTCCAGTAATTGGGCAGGCGGCCAGTGTCTACCTCTACATCTGTCTATCCAATGTTGTATTTCAGGAAGAGGTTTGCACACGTGAAATGCGTTTAAAATATCCCAGTTGGGTTTAGCACTCACAGAAGGTCCATTTTTGGTAATCTCTCTTCGACCTTTAATAATCTGCTCTATTTCCTTTTTCCATTGTTCTGAACTGAATAGTACTTTCCCAGAATCTTTCCTCATACACATGTCATCGAGCAGACTGGTGTCCGTTTCCGGTGTGTCTTTTATGATGGCCTGTAGCAAGTACTGTTGAGGTGGAGTGAGTTCGTACTGAAGCATCAGCAGGTTCGTCATCTCAGGCTTCCAGTCTCGCCAGTGCGTCATGATATTCATTACATTGTGACTGGAAAGCAAATCAGACCGGGAGTGGTGTTTCCTTCGGTTTGGCTCCCGAAATGAAAGCATTCCAAATTGTTTCCCGTTAGTTGTGCTGCTATTGTCATATTGCGCTCACTCCATAAGTATGTTCCTCTCCGCTCTATTACTGTGTTCTTTCCGGCTCCAATATTATCCAGTACTTCCGATGTCCGGATAGACAGTGCTGGGAAGTGCTCTGGAATCTGGATATACAACTATTTAATCAGCATCGTATTGGTTATTATTATCAAGTCATCATCAGTGTTGTAAAAAAGTATGTCTACAATATTCATATTTAATTATTGAAAACACACTAATGTTTTAATTGTCATTTACATATTTATTTTCAACAAAATAGTAATAAAATTTTAAAATTCTATTTTACAAATGCAGACTTGGTGAAAATGCATAAAACCTTATGCACAAGTATGTCTTAACATACGTTTACAAAAGCCTTTTCACGAAGAGATATTTGTTTTTAAACTCTGTTACAGATTCAAAAGAAAGCAGAAACAGTGTACAGCAAGAAAAATAACAGACATACATGTTTGTAAATGGCTAAGTATCATTTAAAATTATAAGAATAATCCTCTCTTTTGTAAAGCGAGTCGATGGAACAATTTGTACTGTTTGTTGTGTTACATTTAAAATTGTGGCTACAAAAGGATCGCTTGCATAAAATACTAAACTGCTAGAAAGACTTGCAGGATGGCTGAGAAGATAAAGTGAAAGACTTGAAATTTGGACGATCACAGTTCGAAAAAATGTGAAGGTACCAATTTTGTTTTTAAATTTTGTTTTGGGTTGAATTGCTTTGCTGGTTGTTAAGCGTGGAATCTTTAATTACTTTCGTTAAATCACTGATCATAAGGCAGTTAATTACAAACTTTAAACATGCTACTAGTCTATCGCCAAAGCCATGTAATTGTTTGTGCTAAAATCATGTTCAACATGTTTTGTGTCACTGATAATACATACTATATGTGTTGCATTGTATGTCTTATTCGCAAAAGGTACACTCATCAAAACGTATCTGATTTAATATACACTTTGAATGTGTGTCTTTTGGTCCGTAATCGATCGGATGTAAATACAACTCATGGGTTACATAATTAAGACCTATAAGAAACTACAAATATTCGTTTAATTGTAAATAATTATCTAAGTGTCTGCAATTTCACACAGGACAACACATTTTCATAAACACATTATGATGAGAGACCAAGACGACTTTCTAAAATTACTAAGTCTTAGTTAAAAATATCAAATACAAATGTTCTTTGCGCACCAATAAGTGCATTTGAAACGATTCATAATTCATATACAATATTAATTGTAATAAGGAAAAACTATATCTGGATTTCAATAGCAATTTTAAGACGAGATGTTTATTACGTCTGTTGTTCAACCGCATCTATGGGTCCAAATAATTACAAACTCTTTTAACGCCTAGATTGAGTCTAGAACTGTGAACACGTACCTTAAAGACACATATACGTATACTATAAGAGTAATGAAGTACTTACAACAAGTATTATAATGTTCATGTATAATCGGCCTATACAGTCTGTTAGTTTCAATGGTGTCAACAAAACATTACAATTCCAAATGATTACGTATTATTTTATAAAAACATGAAAACCATTTTCAAGGCAATCAGTTAGAACATGTTTACCGAACGTAGAGTTATGTTTATCATTATTTTTAATTGTGTATTGCAAGTATGATTTGATTGGGCTTCATAAGCTAGATATTTATAGATAAAGTCGCACAGATTTATTATCGCGCAATAAAACAAGTGAATACTTTCTTTTAACTCAGGAACTTAATGGTAAAAGACAATCGGCTTCGTCCATACTTTGTTGCAGAAAAAATAACACGGTCATTTCCTCATTTTAAAGAATATAACATAAACGGCTGTCTTGCTAGAAAGGAAACCATGATTGCATGTATCAATCGCAAAACACAAACCTTGTTCTTTGTTCCTTGTCCACAGGGCAACGCCGGCATACCTGGGAGACAATCGACCGTCTTGTTGATTGAATCAGGTTCTTTTTCCATTTTGTCCAGCCTGAATATATCAGGAATAACCTTTTTATATTGTTTTGGACAATACCATATATGTTTATAAAAATAAAATAGGCGTTTAAATCTAGTACTCCGATGGTATGCACTAAGTAAAATACTTCATATTTCATACCATACGTTCTTCAAGTATTTGACAAGTTTATGCATGCTACGAAAAGGGAGAAAAGTACAATAAGAACTATTTGAACGGGCAAAACGACGCGCAAAATCTCGACTTTCTGCCTGTGTCGAAATAAACTCGCAACCGTCAGAAAATGAGTGCGTTATTTTATCTATGGTTGGCTCAAAGTGTACCCGTACAACGAAGTGACTGATACGATAACAGGTCGTACAAGATAACCGCTTACGTGATGCGTCAAATAATTAGAGCTGACAACTTTTGGTATAATTATTGATAACACCGCAATACTGTTCACCTATATGTTCATGAGTAACATATACGACAGAAGTTTTTCATTTAAACGTATTGACAACAGATACGCTTATACAGTAAAAAAAAACAAACAAAAAACATTTCGAATCGATGTAACTCAACGAATACTAAGGAAACAATTGATATTAAACTGTAACTTCAGGGATGAATATAAATCAAAGTACTGGTGGGGCGATTTTGCTCAAATTTTGTGGTCGTAAAAACACTACGAACATGTGTGATGGGAACAAAGTACGCACACCGAGTAAATAGTTGTTAGAATTAACTTTATTTTTTTCTCAGCAAAATGAAAACACTGATTGAGTTGATGTAGGACTGAATATATGTATCCCGGAAAAAATTTTTTGGGAAAAACCCACTTATCTGCTGGTTCAAATAAAGCTGACCCATTCATAATCCTTTCAAATTCACACACCGTATCAACCGTTATGATTTAAAATAATCTATCATTGTTTGATATAGTGGACCAGCGTTGTTTGTACCGGGGTAATTAGTGGGGTTTCCTTAACTCGTGCTTTTCCGGGATAAGTTTATTAGTAGTTTAGCTGCTGTGAAAGTGACAACCACAACATGTATTTCGTGTGTAAGGAAAAAGTTCAAAACTGGCATGAACAGCACGGGCGAATTGCCATATAAAAACTTTGTAGCGCAGAGAGCATTGAGAGGTTTACTTTGACAGTAAAAAATGTAGCGCGTGGTAACTAAATTTTGTCGCCCATATCGCGAAAGTAGTTGATTTCTTAAAACGCTGTATCGGTTAAGTGTAGATAGTTCAGTATTGAACCGATATTTCGTCGCTGTATACCCCTTCCATGAGGAATGCGTGTAACTCGGGTGCTTATGCCACAGTGAAAGGACGTTGCCATGGATGGAACGCGCGCTGTAAGCTGATGATGTCAAACTGTTACAATCCAAGGGGGTTTGTCGCACAACGAGTGTGTAAACACCGTGAAGGCGGGCAAAACTGGATTTATCGATGAGCATTTCAGAAGGGGAAATTTGTATTGTTCAATTGGTCACGTGATAATGTTTGTGCGCATTTATACTAATACCATGCGATCGGAGCTATTTAGTTTGCGAATGCAGAATCTGGATGCAAAGTGGTTTATTGCAGTAACGGACTTTATGTTTCGGTATACGTATATAATGTAACCTATGGGGCGAATTGCAGAAGGCCATCGCCCCAAAAACAACATTAGAGGCCTAACAGTTTTTCATTACAACGCATCAATCCTTACGTGATAATTTCTTGCATTGTTGTCAATAGTTACCCGATATATTGACAGATTTATCAAAGTATCCGGTTTTACCATATTAGAGTGCATGTATTATAAGTTACACTGTTAGAACTTTACTGATGGTGTATGGGATATACACCCTCAGTAATTTCATACCATACGAGAGCGAAGCTCGAGTATGGTATGTCATTACTGAGTGTGTATATCCCATACACCATCAGTTACTAACAGTGTAACGATTATATCTCACCGACAACCTTTTCCTTGGTGTGTTTTATATATATTTATGTCCAAACCGGCTTTCCTTACTATTATTTTTCATTCAATTGATGACGCAATTTATGACGTATCTCGTGTGACGTACTTTTATGTGACGAAAATCACTAGTTTATGTTAGATTCTCGGATTTTACGGACAAAAACTTACAATCGGACGTGGAATTTTAATTTAACAGTATAATACTTTTTAAATTATCAAACGAATCCAAAACGTATTTCGGATTGTGTGTTTGTCATGCATAGATCTACAATTGACACAGTATTCAGTCCATAAATTAAATTTGGGTACTTACTTTATTATATATGATTGTTAGTAGATACACGCACGCGTATATAATGGGACTGTCCATCTATTCCAAACACCCCCGAGAAATGTAATCGTCCGTTTCGATACTATTAATTTATTTACCGCCGAAATATGATTGACATGTCTACGGGCCATGTCTACACGGGCTAACCCAATCCCCACGCAGAGTTGTCGTTCCATGCTCTCACATACAGCTATGCTGGTTCCAGTCAAATCTCTGCGCGGAGGTTGGGGCTAACCCTGAAAGGGAAGGTTCCGGGGTTCGTGCTCTGCGAGCATTAAATTATCGAACGCATAAGAAATGTTGATGTATTTTATTGAAGTAAAGATCTACCGTATTTTCGATGTTATGAGAAAAAAAAAAATCCAAAAATAAGAAAAACGTCAATCTTTGAACAGTTGAAATTTCCGTACACGTGAATCCCGAGACAGGGCGAGATAACTCTTTAATTAGTAATGCATGCATACGTTTTTTCAGTTGAGGTTGCTTCCCTTTGACCAGTGAAATGTATTTAATTTTTTATTGAAAACCGAAGATTAAAATAAATAAATAGTCTGGATGTTATGCGAAAATGTTTACCCTACAACAGAGGGCCAAAACTAAGTTCCACGGACGAATTTACCGGAGGGCACAGTGGACAATTACCCCCCCCCCCCCNCGTTCACTGCATCCGAGTCCGAGCGTGCACGTTCACTGCATCCGAGTCCGAGCGTGCACGTTCACTGCATCCGAGTCCGAGCGTGCACGTTCACTGCATCCGAGTCCGAGCGTGCACGTTCACTGCATCCGAGTCCGAGCGTGCACGTTCACTGCATCCGAGTCCGAGCGTGCACGTTCACTGCATCCGAGTCCGAGCGTGCACGTTCACTGCATCCGAGTCCGAGCGTGCACGTTCACTGCATCCGAGTCCGAGCGTGCACGTTCACTGCATCCGAGTCCGAGCGTGCACGTTCACTGCATCCGAGTCCGAGCGTGCACGTTCACTGCATCCGAGTCCGAGCGTGCACGTTCACTGCATCCGAGTCCGAGCGTGCACGTTCACTGCATCCGAGTCCGAGCGTGCACGTTCACTGCATCCGAGTCCGAGCGTGCACGTTCACTGCATCCGAGTCCGAGCGTGCACGTTCACTGCATCCGAGTCCGAGCGTGCACGTTCACTGCATCCGAGTCCGAGCGTGCACGTTCACTGCATCCGAGTCCGAGCGTGCACGTTCACTGCATCCGAGTCCGAGCGTGCACGTTCACTGCATCCGAGTCCGAGCGTGCACGTTCACTGCATCCGAGTCCGAGCGTGCACGTTCACTGCATCCGAGTCCGAGCGTGCACGTTCACTGCATCCGAGTCCGAGCGTGCACGTTCACTGCATCCGAGTCCGAGCGTGCACGTTCACTGCATCCGAGTCCGAGCGTGCACGTTCAATGCATCCGAGTCCGAGTCTGCATTCCCAGTGTGTGTGTAACGGTCTAGGGCGAGGTTGCAAGTCAATACGAAATGAGGCGCTAGAAAGCAACTTGTCCCCGTTATGACCGCCAAGTACTTTCGGCACTAGCTGGGAAGCGACACCCTGGTATTTCGTTAGGTGACACGAAATACCCCTATCTGGCTCTCTCAGAAACGCAGGCACGCGTTGACCGAACCTGACCGATGACCGAGCAATAACATTTTTGCTAAGTGCTACAATGCACAAAGTCTGTTAGGGCTGGGTAGGAAGGCGACTTCTCTTGTCCTCAGACAAGCGGAACGGTCACAAGTCCGTGAAAACGCCGAGTGACACCCACTAACTTTCAAGCGTACAAGACAAAAACTTAGTTCAAACTTTGATATTATGTAAAACGATAAAAAACAAAACACTTTATGAATGACTTTTAGCATTAATAGATATTTGCCATATGGCTACAAATTGTGCTACTCAATGTTTCGTTTAACATTCATTGAACTTGATATACTTCTTTCGTTGAGACTAGCAAGCAGTGACACGTAAATTCAAAGCAGTTACCAGCTTTTGACTATACACGCACATTGTACAACGGCTGGTTATAGGTATAACTTGTCTTACAATGAAACACATCAACCTTATCTTTAAAAAATATTAAGGCTTAATATTTCACTTATAGAAAAGACAAAAAAACACACTTTATAAATGACGTTAAGCGATTATTTAGACTTTTGCATAAAGGTCTTAACATTGCAATCAAGAGACGCCATGTTGTTTTAAACCTGAGTTAGTTTTGAGAAGAATAGGTATCTTGACAATCATGTCGTGTTTGCAAGTGCATTTTCTCGATGTCTGTTTCACAAGAACAGTAATGTTCAGATTGCAATAGCACATAGATTGTTATCATGAAGCAAACATGCAGATCACTGTCAAAGATATGTTGTGGGTGCACACACATATGGTGGTAAAGCGACTTCTCTTGTACTCATGCAGGTGAAGCGGTCACGAGTCCGTACACAAATGCTGAGTGACACCAACTCAAAAATAAATTTCAATCAAATCATAGCATAGCTACGCTCTGCAGCTTGTATAAAACGTGTTCGCAAAACCAAAGTAGTTTACAGCAAAACGCTTTTCCTTCTTCGAGGGAGAAGAAATCTGGGTGCAAGTCCCGGCTCTGGTTGCAACACAAATACTCGCTGCTCAGTATCAACATTCAGCATCATATCCTTAACCATGATGCTTCACGGGAGTGAACAAATACCACTAGGCTCTATTTCGAGTTGCTGAACATGCAATTGCAATGTACCTATATAAATTTATACCAAGTATATAGGTTCGATTTCGCTTAGCCAAAGTAAATAATCGATTTCAATGTTTCGTAGCATAAAGCGCAATGTCTACCTCGGGATCAAAATCCACAATGTTTGATTTTGAATACCTGCACTCATGATTTAAATGAACCAACAAATTGCCATTAGGTACATGATTTAAATGTACCAGCAATTATTCGCTCATCGGTATGAAGCACAAGTATTTGACCAATCTATGTTATTACAAACACAGTTCAAATAAAACGTTCGAACATTCGCTGATAACAGGCACGCAATAACTATCAAATTCTGAAATGATTCATATATCTACACAGTTAATTCTTTTGAGGGACCAAATACCCATAGGTTCGATTTCGAGTTGCTATTATTCGTCATCACACAAGCCACTCGACTGATACAAACTCTTTAAACAATTGACTAGCGTAATATTCCGTATGTATGCACAAGCTATGTCTATGGTGACATTGACCTGTCACATAGGGCATAAGGTTTGCAAACGATATTGTTAATTCATCGTTGCTTTACGTCAAGTTCAGCGCACGTGCTTAAGCTGCCCATCGCTTACTATCGGTAATAGTTGTCGATGACACTCTGTGCTCGCTTCGCAATAATGCATACCATGTATTAACGTCAATTTAGCCAGAGAGAAAATAGTAACTAATTGGTTTGATATTAAACGCTATTTGTATTAGTCATCAGATCACACGTTTTGGACTACATTCATTAACGGGATTATAAACTCGCTCAGATTTAAATAATAAAATATATTAAATGGTCATAAATGTTCGAAACCTTATCGATAACTGTCCTATTTATCAGTTTATGGTAGTATTAATTAGGCATCTACATTGCTTCTAATCAATCAATTTATCTAAACAGATTGTTTTAATCTGTCAAATTATCGATATTATTCTTTAATTATGTTCACGATAATCTCGTGTTATCTTAATCTAAATATACGTAATAGGATAGTTCGTGTCAAACGCCCATGTCAGGGGTATTTGTTTAAACCTGATATTTTTGTATGGAGCGACTGTTTTTGTAATTTATCACGAAGAAATAATGTCATATAAGATTGCAATTCATAAAACAGGCGTATGTAATTTTTGAATATTTTAAATCAGATTCGTGTTGCGCGAATTTCGAAAATAAGTATAACTAAAAATGCGTCAAGGTCTTAAATAAATCTGGAACTGGAATTTATCGTAAAGTATTTCTTTGTCATTTATCAGAAAAGTATGCTTTGGTAAACGCAATAGGACTATTCAGATATGTGAAAATCGAAATAATAAACGTGGATCAACTAAAGTGAACAGATATTTTTAACATCATAACAAAAACAATGCGTTAAGCGGACTCGTATTTGTATGTGCACCTGCTACTGTAAAATGCCAAGTGTTACAAATTCGTGCAAGGAATGTTAAAAGTCAATTCAATTTTCGCGATTATAAGTATGTTATATCAACAATTTGACGTCTGAAAAGGACACTTTTTGCAAGTCAGCATTTATGGGACAATAAGTTATGAATCGTTAAAAGGACTTACATGTAATTAATTTACTAGTTTACTGACAATAGCCAGCTATTTATAATAAGGGGTATCCGCCGGCCCTAAGTGACAGATATGGCGGACAAATCCCTTTGGGACGCTAACAACGAAAAATCGAGGCTCTTCGTCCCGGCCTTCACGTACGTGGGCGCCATGATGCTGCTGGGAACCACTGGCAACGCGCTTGTGCTCTACTTCTACGGCAAACTCACGAAGCCCTCGCCATCGACCAGCTTCATCTTGGCACTGGCAGCGTTCGATCTGCTGACCTGCTTGGTAGGAATGCCGATGGAAATCGCTGACTTGCGCTATTATTATAATTTCAAGAGTGTCGAAGCGTGTAAAATCCTCAGATTTGTACTCCATTTCTCTTCTATATCGTCTGGACTGATCCTCGTAGTTATCGCCCTTGACCGTTACAGGCGCATTTGTCACCCCTTCCAGTCGCAGCTTAGCAACAAGCACGTGACACGAATATGCGTCTGCGTCGGTGTTGGGTCCTTAGTACTGTCCTGGCCAGCAATACTGTTCAACGAGGTCGTACAAATCGAGGTGGACGCGCACGGCGGAGTTATCGTTACTGGTCACGACTGTACGACAATAACGAAACCGAGTTACCGCCCGTACATGCTGGCGTTTAATATAGTGTACCTTATCGCTTTTGTGGTAATAACCGTGATGTTGGGTGTTTTGTATACTTTGATCAGTCGACAACTTTTCAGACACAAGAAATTTAGATTCTATGTAACGAAGAAAGGTACTAACGTAAGGCATATCAAGGTCCGATCGGGAGATGCCTCCAGCGAGCGACTCGTAGCAACGCGTCGTTCTACAACACATTCTTTATCAAATAATGTCGATGAAAGATCCGAAGTGGGTGCAAACAATCACGCTTGTGTCACAGACGATCTGCCGGAAGTGGAGAACGATCGACCCACTTCCGGCTACACTGCAGTTACCGGAACAACCGGCGTGACGGGACTAACGGACATAACAGGACGGAGCCGTCGAACAACTAGCATGAAGTCGGTTACCATAGATCCGTCTCAGAATCGCGTGTACGCGATCGAAGCGCGGGAAATAAGCGCGAAACGCAGCCCTCAACATGACGGCAGTGGTGAACAGGATGTGAATGCGAATCGTCCCGGAAGTGGCAGCAGCCTCGCGACATTCTCTAGTCGGCCATCCAGTGCGACATTCTCCGCGATCAGCGAGGGTCCCAGACTCAAAGGACAAATCCTTATTAATCGTGACGACACTATAGACGAAGAAGAAAGTATAGATGTAGATGATGACGATGACGATTTGGGCGATGATGAAGATGAAGAGGCAAATGATGAGTTAGGAACTTTCCCTAACAGATCAAGCAGACGTCTCGGCCAGGGTTTGGAGACGTATTTTAATGCGCGGGAAAAGACACAAGAATGGATCAATAAGACGATTGAATACCATTCTCCGGTTCATATTGCACAAGAAAGTCTTGAACCCGAAAAAGAAAACGTAGTACCCGGAAACGGAAATGACCCTGTTGTACAAGAGGAAACTGGCAAACATATCGATCCAACTATCACGATTGTTTCCGCAGACGATCAAAAAAGAAATGA
This sequence comes from Dreissena rostriformis, assembly GCA_007657795.1. Taxonomy (NCBI): domain Eukaryota; kingdom Metazoa; phylum Mollusca; class Bivalvia; order Myida; family Dreissenidae; genus Dreissena; species Dreissena rostriformis. The sequence continues at coordinate 19,297 of VMBQ01005578.1, read as the reverse complement.
GCTGACGAATGCGCCTGGTATGAACGAGCAGTCGAATATGGAAACTCAAAATCAGCTTGATAATTTTCCGACGGATTTACAAACTATGGAAAGTGCACGTAATAAACCAAAAAGCTCTCACAGTGAATGCACTAAACGTACCCAAATCTCTGTAAGCTCCAAACGCTCGAATCTGGTTACCCCGGTAACGGACGTGACGGCGGTGTCCGGCGTCTCTACGCGCGCAAGCACGGTGCGTCGACTGCGACGGATGTTACGGCAAGGTGTGTTTAAGGGCGGTAAAACAAACACAGACGCTGACAATGTGAAAGATTTACGAATGAAAATGCTTGACACCAATACGATCAAATACACGATGATCATGCTGACAGTGACGTTACTGTTCGTGGTCAGTTTTCTACCGTACCTGGCGCTGGTAATCTGGAGGCATTTCCATGGCGACGAGGCCAAAATGATGACCGATACTGAGCTTGTGCTGTTCCAGATAGGAATACGATCTGTTTTCCTGAACAGCTCGTTAAACCCAGTGATCTACGGCGGATTTAATTCACAATTCAGAGCGTTCTTTTACCGCGTGTTCTGTTGCTGCTGTGTGCAAAAGACAAAAGCCGTAAAAAGGACACGTGATCAATCAGACAGCACCTCACAGTCATAATGCGAATATTATTCAACCGTGTTTAGCTCACCTGAGCACATAGTGCTTCTACGATATCGTGATTTTCCGTCGTCACTCAGGTTCAATATTTGGTGTGCGACATTGTGAGGTGGTTCTCTACTAAGTTTATTCATACCATGCTCCTTGGGTAAAGATTTTTGCATCTCAAAGGGTTACTCATTTTTTGTTCATAGTAGACTTTTTAGTTTGTTCTTATACTGTTTCAGACCACATTAAGTTTGAGTGATACAAAAACAAACAACCTATTTTATAACTACAGTTATTACACACACACACACGCATGCACGCACACACACCACAAAATCTACACATAATAGGTAAGAATCTACATGTCTCCGGTGAGCGACCTATGACCTTTAGGCCCTCATGTTTTTTGTTTCGAGTGTCTTTGTTTTAAAAACACATTTAATTTGAGCGTGTGAAAAAATCAAATATAATTGAGATGTCATTTACCGATAGGTTTGATGTACTTATTTATTTTAATATTGATTTTCATTTTATTACACTATTATCAATGTACGTTTTGTACTTAGAATAATTATACATCAATGGATGGATATGGACATATTACGAATACGCATGTCTGGTGACTGAATTATTGCTTTGAAACGTGTTATTAATATCCTTATAATGATGATGTATAATGTATCGTGTATAACCGGTATATATATACAGGTATTACGTATAAAATGACAATGTGTTTAATTTCGGCAGAAAAAAATTCCTTCCATTTTGTGCTTCAAATCCTTAATTGAATGTACACATGTATTACATTTTGAAATCCGTCTTGTAGGTCTACAAAATAGTGTTCACATATCCCGACACTAAATGTATATCTGGTTATTAAACTAAAAATGAACGCACTGCAGTTGTTCATGCAATACATTGAAAGACTTTGAAGTTTGGTAATATTTCTGAAAGATGGTTCATTCGGGGACAAATCTCGGAATAAATGTGCGTTTTTTTCTCTCCAGAAAACACGATACTAGCTAGTATTTCGTGTTTGAATCGTTTTACATTAACATGTTTTCAACGGGTGAAGATAACTAAAATGATAAATATTTGATCATTTTGAGGATCTCTGATAAAATCTGATTCAACCTCATCCAAAATGTTCTCTCAAGTTCAAGTAAAGATTTCCCTAGTGACTATGTGAAAAAAACGTTATGGGAGCATTTAACTACTAATTCAGCATGGTTTTATCATAATAGTACATGTGTATGGCTCGAAAAATACAGGGCCTGAAATGGGAGCCTGTCTAACAACTTCTGCAGTATGGCACGACCGTTAATCTTTGGTGCCACCTCTTCTTTTAAGACGCGTTATTAAATGAGTCAATGCTAATTACGAGGTGTTGCTACGAATCGGACGTGTTCGAAACTTAAATACCATACAAAAAGTTCTGTTGGCATCGAAATTTCGGGTCAGTCCGGTTAGCAGAAACAAACAACTTTTATTTAACGCCTTGCGTTCATCTCTCATTTTTCTATTGGCTACTTTTTTCTATTTAAAGCAGCCGGTTAGCCATATAATTACGTTGATGTACATGCAACTTGTACGTTAATTAGAATGTGCATTGGCGCAATTTCCTCTTCTTAGCGCCACCTCCTTTGCATTGGCTGTATATCTTTGTTAAGAATGCAAAAGTATCTATTAAATCGACAGAGGCCATGTTTTTGTTAATGCAGCAACTGGCATATGTTGAAAGCACTAATTTGATGTCTTTAGCGATGTAATTGGGTCGAAATCTGCTCGTCACAAAGGCAAAACACATCGATTTGTTTTTAAAAAACGACACCATGTCACAACCCATCAAGGTCCTCACGTTTCCAAATGGGTTGAGATTACTCGTCGGTAGATTTCTACATGTATGTTAAAACGTCCGGCCGTAGCGCCACCTCGGAAGTATCAGTGGCTCATTTATTAATGCACCTTAAGAAAGAGGAGGCATTAGTCATTAACGGCCGTGGTATGGGTATGATTATTATATGTGTCATGTTCTGAGAAAACTGGGCAGTCTGCACAGGCTAATCCGGGACGACAATTTCGCCTAAACTGGATTTTTGCTAAGAATAGACATCATTAACACGAAAAATTCCATAAAAGCGGATATTGTCATCCCTGATAAGCCTGTGGGGACTGCACAGGCTAATCTGGGATGACAATTTACGCACAAGCATTATGCCCTGTTTTCTCAGAACATGACACATAGAACGGCTCGAAAAATAGAGGGCCGGAAATGGGAGCATGTCTGACAACTATGGGTTGGATTATAATCACAAGGACGCATATAAGAAATCGGTGTATTAAAAGTTACAACAAAGACGGCATTCATAAGAGATGTTTAGCCTGAACAAAATAACATGGTACTTTCCACTACACTAACATGGTTTGATTTGTAAGTTATCATCAGTACACAAACACATGTAGGGGTTTAATGACATTTAAATATTTGAAGATATAAATCTCATGAGGCTAGCAAACACCTGAATAATTCCTTCTACTGCTACAAGACATTTATTTTAAATGAAGATGCACAAGGTACAAATAACAATATTCATAAACAAATCATCATTCAGTCATTCATTTCACTACCAAAAACCTATGTAGCAGACGTTTTTACAAACACATGGCGTTCCAAAGATGTAGCAATCGTTCCAAAGATGTAGCAATCGTTCAAAAGATGTAGCAATCGCTCCAAAAGATGTAGCAGACTGCACAGGCCAATCTCGGACGACACTTGCAGGCACATGCATTTCCCAGAACGAGGCTCAAAAAAATGCTGATGGAAAGTGCGGAGAGTTCTACAGCTCGTCCATCTGAAAGAAGAGATCAGTTGTTGCAATATATTTAACCCTTTGCATGCTGGGAAATTTGTCGTCTGCAAAAATGTTGTCTGCTTAATTTCTAAAATTAGCATTTTTTTTATTTTTTTTCAAAGAATACNTGTTTGCAAAGGCCTTCAAAATCTGGTTCCAGCGCTCAAAGGGTTAAAGACCTTTGTATTTACATCAAATTGAACAGAGACATGAGCATAGGTTGGAACAAACAACTTCCACAAATGAAAGATAAAAAATAAATATCTGAGCTTGAAAGAGAAAGAATAAATCATTTCAGCTGGGTTCTGTGAAAACCGGGTTTAATGCATGTGTTTGAAACACATACATCAAGCCCCTTTTTCACAGAGAGGCTCATTACCAACAATCTGAAGCACAATCTTTATCTATATGTTACGAATCTTTTTTGAATTATTACGAATGAATATTAAATATTAATTAAACAAAATCTTTTAAAGTGGATAATTTTCCCCCTGATTTTACAAGCTAATGCTCTACATGTTTTAAGGGAGGCAACTCACCAACTCCTCAGCTGACTCATCCCCAGACGGCTCCTCATCCTGGCTTTCCTCCCCTGACATGAACTCTTTGCCCTGTTCCTCGGTGACCCCGTTTTCACACTCAAGCTTTGTGATCAAGCATTGCTTGTCTGCAATGAGCATTTAGAGCATTTATTATATGGGCAGGGCTCTGGGAAAACAGGGCTTAATGCAAGTGGGTAAAGTGTCATCCAAGATTAGCCTGTGCTGCTGCTGCTGCTGCCACTGCAGTATGCACAAGCTAATCAGGGAAGAAACTTTCTGCTTGTAAGGTATTTAAAGTTGAAAGGAAGTCTTTTCTTAGTGAAAATCCAGTTAAGGCGGAAAAAGTCGTCCCTAATTTGCCTGTACAAACTGCACAGGCTAATCTAGGACAATACTTTATGTGCATTCATTTAGCCCGTTTTCCAAGAATAAAGCCCATATGCCTGTTTAAACAAGAAACCGTAGGAGACGGGTGATGCTCCCCAAAGTTTTTTTTTGTCACAATATTGCACTACATGTATATATTCAGAAAAAAGGAAACGTCTTGAGGGGCATAACTTTGTACAAAATAATACNACAAAGAACGACATAGTTATGGCCCGGACAAGAATTGTTCCACCCGCCCGCCTGCCTGCCGACATTCAGCAATCTAATAACCAGTTTTTTCCTTCAGAAAACCTTATTAAAAATAATTTTGAATTTTACTCCTCCCATTGGATCAAATAATAAGGTATCATTTTCCTGGAAAGATGTTTATGCTGAAGACTGTCAAGCTCCCATACGTTGTTACTCACCAAATCTGAGCCTCCAATGCCTATGTTAACCACGTCCTTAATCGTCTCCCCTGAGAACCCCTTCCACACCCCGGACTGTACCGCAGTGCAGAACTCACGCATGTGCTTTAGAACTCCATTTATATCCGGCATCACCTGTCAAGAAAAACATAAAATGGTAATGTTTTATTATTTAAAAAACACTGCATTGATAATCATGTAAAACATTGAACTTATAATTGATAAGCACCAGTTTGTAAAATGTGGTGTGTTCTGAGAAAACTGGGCATAATGCATGTGCGTAAAGAGTCCTCCCAGATTAGCCTGTGCAGTCCGCACAAGCTAATCCGGGACGACACTTTACGCCTAAACTGGATTTTCGCTAAGAAGAGACATCATTTAAACGAAAACTTCCATAAAAGTGGAAATTGTCGTCCCTGATTAGCCTGTGCGGACTGCACAGGCTAATCTGGGATGACAATTTACGCACAAGCATAATGCCTAGTTTTCTCAAAACACGACACAAATATTGAACTGATCATAAACATAGAACTTCCCAATACGAACTTTGTAAAATATTGTAAAGCCTTAGGCTTTAAATGCAAAAGAGCTACACAAAATTAGTTTAAACTAAACCAAAATCTGATTGGCATTAAAGAATATATATTATTTATCATCGAATGATAATGATGTTAAACATGGATCTTATTATTGACAGCTTTGAGAAACATTGACTTCTCATCAAAAGTACAGTACTGTCAAACATGGACCTTATCATCAAAAGTTCTGTAAAACAAAGGTCATGAAAATCATGGAATTTATTATTGATGACAACGTAATACCTTTGACTTAATCATCAAAAGTCCTATTTAACATTGACCTTATCCTCAAAAGTTCTGTAAAACATTGACTTTATCATCAAACATCCTGTAAAACATTGACCTTATCATCAAACATCCTGTAAAACATTGACTTTATCATCAAACATCCTGTAAAACATTGACTTTATCATCAAACGTTCTGTAAAACATTGACTGTATCATCAAAAGTTCTGTAAAACATTGACTTTGTCATCAAATGTTCTGTAAAACATTGAACTTATCATCAAACATTCTGTAAAACATTGACCTTATCATCAAAACTCCTGTAAAACACCGAACTTAGCATTGAAAAGTCATGAATTAACAAGAGATGTGTTCGTCAGAAACCCAATGCCCCCTACTGCGCCGCTTTGAAAAAAAAAATTAAAAAAATGACCTTTGACCTTGAAGGATGACCTTTCACCACTCAAAATGCGCAGCTCCGTGAGATACACATGCATGTACCTTTTTTTTTTACCTTTGACCTTGAAGGATGACCTTGACCTTTCACCACTCAAAATGTGCAGCTTCATGAGATACACATGCATGCCAAATATCAAGTTGCTATCTTCAATATTGCAAAAGTTATGACCAACGTTAAAGTTTTCGGACGGACACACAGACAGACGGACGGACTGACAGTTCAACTGCTATATGCCACCCTACCAAGGGCATAAAAATTCAGAATTTAACATATGAATATCAACGTCAAAAGAGATCTGTAAGTTTTTTATTCAGAAAATCAATTGTGAATCTACCTATATTATTAACAAAAGAAGTTGTTGCCAATGAATAATTATTATTAAACACTGCGAACAAAATTTAAATATGCTATTTAAAATGCTATACATTCTGCTATTTCCTTCTGAAACATAAATAAGAAAGTTAAGAGAAGTGTTCAACCCACATCTTTGCCATTGACCATGATAGGGGTGTTGGATCTGTTGCGCAAGGCAATATGCAGTACAGCCCTATCCTCTGTGAAGTTGATTCTCTCGCCATCAAACATGGCCTTGCGCATTTCTTCTACTTTCCTTTCACGGCACTGAAATTTGCAAATATATTTCAGATATCGTATTCAACATTGAAAAAATATACAATGAAGTGCTAAAAAAACACTTAAATGTCAAATACATGTACCCCAGTACTTTTCACAGCAGGAAACTGGCTTATCAGTTCAAAATCCGCACATTACTGTGAATCACCATGGGCAAAAATTTAATTTTATATCAATATTTGTTAACATATTTAATTTATTATTTAAGTGGATAATCTGCAAATTAATGGTTTAAATTATAAGCATAAATCCAATGCAAACACAAAGATCACATACCAGATCAAACAATAACTTCATCACATCTTCATTAACCAAATTCTTTGAGAAATCCAGCAACAGATCACCATCTTTGCAAGATATATTTGCACTGAAAAAGATGCATACAAATCAAAACAACCAGGAAACATTTATGAACAAATAGTAAAATTTTAACTGATCTTAACTGATCTTTAATTCTTACTTATTTTATGCTTTTTATGGTTAACAAAGAAATATCTGAAATTGGTAATTGGTTTCAAACAGTTAAAAAGATGCTAATAATGTTCAATCTAATTCTTTCTTACCTTTTTTTTATTAAAAAATTAAAACAATAAATGAAGCGGATCATTCACAAGGCTGGGCTCAGAATTTGTCATTATTTTAATGTCATTCTGTGATTTTTCTAATGAAATTCTCCAGTAAAATACCTATTAAAATAATATTTGTTGTTTTTTATAGCTCACATGTTTGGAAGAACGTTGGACCTCGGACAATGCCTGTAAAAATATGTTTGAGGGCCATTCAATATTACTACAATACTGTCTGTCATGGCCGGTAAAAATTCTTGTAATTCATGTACGTTATTAGTATTTGACTGGCCAAAAATATGAAATGACCAGAAATTGTGGCAGGTAATGGGGGGGGGGGNAATGTAATTAAAATGGGGTCACCGTGGCATAGTGGATATGGTGTCTGCCTAGTGATCGGGAGGTCAAGGGTTTAATCCCTACTGTGGGAGCGTTCTTTAGATTTCCCCCAAAGACACCAAGTACTGGTTCTACTCAGAGAAAGGACTCGAGAGCCATCCACTGTCGGGTAAAAGCCAGAATTGGTATCTTCCATGTATCTATCGGAATTGGTAACGACTGGCCCCCTTAACGACTCGCCCCATAACGACCAACCCATGTTTTATAACAATTCACCCCACCTATATAATGACTCGCCCCACATATGTAACGACTCGCCCCATCATAGCTTATATGGTAGGATTTTTTTTAAATTTGTTAATAGCCTTGTATCTTTAATTCAATTTCCGGATTTTGAAGGCCTTTGCAAACAGTTTGGATCCAGATGAGACGCCACAGAACGTGGCGTCTCATCAGGATCCAAACTGTTTGCTATTCTGATAGTATTCTTTAAAAAAAAAATCAAAGAAAATGCTAATGTTAGAAATTTAGCGGACAACATTTTAGCAGACGACAAATTTCCCAGCATGCAAAGGGTTAAACAAAAACGTAAAATTAAAAAGTGGGTGGGTATGGAAAAATATATAACTGTCAGGCTTTTTCGGCCCCATTTTTAATTTAAAAAATCGTTGAAAATATGTTGGTCGATACTTTTTAAAACTATGGAATATTGTTTATTACAGTAGTATATTATCTTTATTGAAGATTATTCCTTTTGAAAAAAGATTCTCTTGTCTTTTGCTTCAGGTATGTCGTCGTCGAAATGAGGCGTTATTATACACTAGATACAAGAGTCTAAGACGGCTTTGAAAATTTAAACAAACTATACATTTATTTCTATTACATATATTTGGATAACTTTAAAGTGATAATAAAGCAAGGAGCGGACGGCCTTCTGACAAAATAGGCACGCATCCTCCGATACCAATTTTTTTATCACAAGCACTAACAATGACACTGTTTTTTATTAATTTATTTACGATTAACACAAAGTAAAAGCAAATTTCACATCCAATATCGCAGGACGATATACAACTAGTAGCCTAAGTATAACAGAGATAGCGAAATGATTTATAATACTAATGAACACAATATTAACACTGTTATACATGTGTGCAATAATTGCGTTAAAAACTGTGAAACAACCCCCCAAAAAAGCAAAAAAGCTTGAACATTTAGTGGCGCCGGAGCTGGGGTTGCAGGGGCGGCGGCTGCCGCCCCAATATATTCTGCAAAAATGAAATTTCGGCAAAGACCTTTTTTTAATTTTTCTTTCATTTCAATACCTGTATATTTGAAAATATCTTTACCACGAAGCAAGGTATTCATGCTTTCGCGGTTATGACACGTGTATTGTTGATTGTCATCACCCGCACGCGGTAAAGTACTTGTCAATTATGTTGTTAATTGATCGGTCTCTTTTATAACGATAATCCCTTTATTCTTGAGTAATTAAACCTGGGAATCTTTAATTGTTGGTATGATCTTAGCCTTTGCTTCTTTTGATTAATATAAAGGAAAGTATAACATGAGACAAATGTGCCGATATCCAATAGTCCTTATTTATCAAAAAATTAATGCTATATCATATGGTAATATTGTTACTGTACATACATGTGAAAAATACATAAAAAAACTTAATACTAGCATCTTAATTTGTATATGTTTAATCAGTATTGACTTTACATGATCCCTAATGATGTGTCGCCTGCTACAAAGTACAATTTGGACATATAGAGATCACTTCTCCGTCGTCTGTCAGCCTGACACAATTTTTGTCATTCAGAATATGACTGCAATAGACGTGTATAAGGTCAGGTATCAGGCATAAAAACGCACCAGCATGCGCCATTTGATGCTTAAGTTTATTTGAAACCATGGCAAACTTTCCGCACTAATTGTTCACACCTACAAATTAAAAGAACCGCCATTTAATTAGCATTTTAAGGTAAACTTTGTGTGAAAGACACAACACAGACTAATTAAAAAGCCCTTCGATAAGGATTTTNTTTAAAAAAATCGTTGAAAATATGTTGGTCGATACTTTTTAAAACTATGGAATATTGTTTATTACAGTAGTATATTATCTTTATTGAAGATTATTCCTTTTGAAAAAAGATTCTCTTGTCTTTTGCTTCAGGTATGTCGTCGTCGAAATGAGGCGTTATTATAGACTAGATACAAGAGTCTAAGACGGCTTTGAAAATTTAAACAAACTATACATTTATTTCTATTACATATATTAGGATAACTTTAAAGTGATAATAAAGCAAGGAGCGGACGGCCTTCTGACAAAATAGGCACGCGTCCTCCGATACCAATTTTTTACAACTAGTAGCCTAAGTATAACAGAGATAGCAAAATGATTTATAATACTAATGAACACAATCTTTACACTGTTATACATGTGTGCAATAATTGCGTGAAAAAACTGTGAAACAACCCCCCAAAAAAGCTTGAACATTAAGTGGCGCCGGAGCTGGGGTTGCATTGCAGGGGCGGCGGCCGCCGCCCCAATATATTCTGCAAAAATGAAATTTCGGCAAAGACCTTTTTTTACAGTGATAATAAAGCAAGGAGCGGACGGCCTTCTGACAAAATAGGCACCCGTCCTCCGATACCAATTTTTTAATCACAAGCAATAACAATGACACTGTTTTTTATTAATTTATTTACGATTAACACAAAGTAAAAGCAAATTTCACATCCAATATCACAGGACGATATACAACTAGTAGCCTATTCACATCCAATATCACAGCACGATATACAACTAGTAGCCTAAGTATAACAGAGATAGCAAAATGATTTATAATACTAATGAACACAATATTTACACTGTTATACATGTGTGCAATAATTGCGTTAAAAACTGCGAAACAACCCCCCAAAAAAGCTTGAACATTAAGTGGCGCCGGAGCTGGGGTTGCAGAATATATTCTGCAAAAATGAAATTTTGGCAAAGACCTTTTTTTAATTTTTCTTTCATTTCAATACCTGTATATTTGAAAATATCTTTACCACGAAGCAAGGTATTCACGCTTTCGCGGTTATGACACGTGTATTGTTGATTGTCATCACCCACACGCGGTAAAGTACTTGTCAATTATGTTGTTAATTGATCGGTCTCTTTTATAACGATAATCCCTTTATTCTTGAATAAATTAAACCTGGGAATCTTTAATTGTTGGTATGATCTTAGCCTTTGCTTCTTTTTATTAATATAAAGAAAAGTATAACATGAGACAAATGTGCCGATATCCAATAGTCCTTATTTATCAAAAAATTCATGGCTGCTATATGGTAATATTGTAACTGTACATACATGTGAAAAATACATAAAAAAACTTAATACTCGCATCTTAATTTGTATATGTTTAATCAGTATTGACTTTACATGATCCCTAATGTTGTGTCGCCTGCTACAAAGTACAATTTGCGACATATAGAGATCACTTCTCCGTTGTCTGTCAGCCTGACACAATTTTTGTCATTCAGAATATGACTGCAATAGACATGTATAAGGTCAGGTATCAGGCATAAAAACGCACCAGCATGCGCCATTTGATGCTTAAGTTTATTTGAAACCATGGCAAACTTTCCGCGCTAATTGTTCACACCTACAAATTAAAAGAACCACCATTTAATTAGCATTTTAAGGTAAACTTTGTGTGAAAGACACAAAACAGACTAATTAAAAAGCCCTTCGATAAGGGTTTTAAAATTGATTCGAAACAGGAGGGCGAGTCATTATATATGTGGGGCGAGTCGTTATATATGTGGGGTGAATTGTTATAAAACATGGGGCGAGTCGTTATCGGGCGAGTCGTTAAGGGGGTGAGTCGTTAAATTACCATCTATCCAGATCCAGAATTTATGGTAAAATTATGCCATTTTTTTTATTTTAAATCATGAACATTATTAAATCAAAATTGCATCACTTGTGGCTATAAATTGTTCATGACCTGATGGTTTAGATCATTAATGCCTTTCATAAACGTCTGCGCAAACACGGTTTTATAAAAATGTAAACAAGTTCACAAACCTGAATTTCTTGAATCGGGAAGGATCCTTTTTGAACATGTCAAGCATGTTCAGCGATTTTCCATGCTGGTCGAAGTACTTCTGCAACGCCTTAAACGACGCTTCAGACGTGAGACCTGGTCTTTTAATGGATGCCATCTTGCAGAAAACTTCTTAAAATTGAAAACCTACAGACTCTGAAATCGTAACCTTCGCCGGGCGGCCTTGACATTGCACGATAACGTCCTTGAACCTTTAAAGTTAAACCGGATAATACACTGTTGGCTACACTCAAACATACAATATTAATAGGTGTGTTGTTGCGTGTGTATAAGTATATACTATAAGAGATTTATTTACAGGTCCTCCAGCGTCTTCACGACGACTTCATGTATAAACCTGCCCCTGTGACCTTTCAGGGGAAAAAGATTAATTTTGAGCCAAAGTAGGTCAAATTAACCACGGCTTCCCGGGTATTTGCCAAAGATATAATTTTAGATCCAAAAAGACCAGTGCAAGGTGGCCAATGAGACCTTAATGTGCACTGGTATTTTTTTTTAAATGACAATTTAAAGACATTTCCTGTCTGAACGCCTCCGCCAAGGGAGTGCAGCTCACGGCTCTGCCTTTAAGGCCTCTCTGGTCGTCACCGGCTGTCGTCTTCATCCCCGAGACGGTTTCCCCAGAGCGTTGAGCGCACTGGGTACCGCCGCCCCGGGTCCCCTCTCTAAAGCCACCCCTCGATGTCCTGGATTTCTCCAGGTCCGCCCCGTCCGTCTTCTACTCTGGCAAACCCGCTGTCCCGCTGTCCATTTCCCGCTACAAGGGCGAGTATGTTTGTGACCAGCTCTTCCATACATCTTTGTAAACAATACTAGGTTTGGTAAACTCCCGATCATTACGTTCTAAAAGACAGCGAACCCCATTCCACTCTGAACTCGACCCTGGACAAACTCCTAGAACAGGTTAATGATCCCCTACGGACAAGAAACCCGCTTGGGGACAACGGTCATCATGTTCAGGGAGACAGCGAAGTTTAGCAGAGTAGATAAGACATCCGGCTCGAGGAATGACGGTACCCGCTGGATTAGCAGAGCCGCCCGCAGAAGATCCCCTATCCGACAAGTCTACAAGAAAATCTTATGCGCGTGACTCTCGCCCCGGTCGCGCCGTGCACGCTCCAGCAGCTGACCGGGGATGTGTTGTTGCATTGTATGTATAAGGGATTTATTTACAGGTCCTCCAGCGTCTTCACGACTGCTTCATGTATAGACCTGCCCCTGTGACCTCTCAGGGAAGAAAATAAGGTCAGATTATACATCAGAGCACGATGGCCAATGTGCCTAGATGTTTTTTTTTTTTTTTTTTTTTTTTTTTTTTTTTTTTTTTT
>VMBQ01005577.1:45951-66773 GCA_007657795.1 Dreissena rostriformis | reverse complement strand
GCACGAATAAAACTTGTTTTCTCTTGCGTTTTCCTTGCGTTTTCCTTGCGTTTTCCTTGCGTTTTCTTTGTCTTAATGGAATGTTAAGGATATGATCCATCAGCATGACACATGCTGATGTCGCCATGTGGTCTCTTTCACAAATACTTAAAAGTTGCGTGATGTTTGCTATTCAATAGTCACCGATATTGAAATACTGTTAAATTAATACGCACTCGCTATTTTTGGTCTATACTCATTTCAAGAATACTCGGGTAGAAATTATTTGTGTAAAGTAATATTTGATATACACTTAATTTGTGAAGCAATATCATTCAATTTAATGATGAATCATTTTTGATTAAGATATAAAAATGTTGATATAGACCGAGCATACATGTACTTCATGTAGTTTAAAAGACCGTAGCGAGCATCAATTAACCATACAAAGAACAGGCACCATTGTCATCTTCTCACTGAACCGATTCGCTCGTTGTACGAAAATATCATGCATAGAACTCTGTCGCCGTCTCATTGCGTTTCGGAAAATTCGAATGAGCAAAATAAAGCACACACATTATCAGAAATGGAGCGAAACTTGAAACGCACAAGTAAACATATAAACAAATACGAGTTCTCGAAATGTAAATATTCCGGAGATAATGATTAACAATTACCCTATATAAAATCAGTTATACGATTTGTGAAAACGAAATGCATTTTTACACAACAAAGGAGCAATAATGGTGCCTACATAGTCCCAGTCGTAGCAATACTTTTATTGAAGGAATGTTTCCTACTAGTCCAACACAAAGTGATGGAATAGGTATTGTAGGAATGTTTCCTACTAGTCCAACACAAAGTGATGGAATAGGTATTGTAGGAATGTTTCCTACTTGTCTAACACAAAGTGATGGAATATGTATTGTAGGAATGTTTCCTACTAGTCCAACACAAAGTGATGGAATAGGTATTGTTTTTCACAACCAGTCAGAGGCATTTTCTTCTTGAACTCCTCCCGTAAAAGATGGAGCGATTGTTACGTAATTGCGTTGTGTACTATAATTTGTCTTTTACTCTTCTTGAAAAGGCCTCGTGTGTGCAAAACGGAATACATGACGATTGCATTGCTTTCTTCTTTATGACTTGCTGAAGCGCTAATACAATTCCGTGTTGATTGTATAATATATTGTTTACGAAGCTTCAATAATAAGAAATTGTCATACAACTTATTAACCAGTAATTGATTCCAACAAATGTTCCAATCATCACTTTCGTCTGGTGTAACGTCTATCTGATACAATCGATTTGTTAAATAAGCTGTGTACCAATGCGGAAACTGTTTGAAATCGTGTCCATCAATCAAATTACAACTTTCATGTACGATTCGCACGTCTGCCATTGAGTGTCTATACCAATGATATTTTGATACGGACTCATAGAAAGCTCTTTATTATCAGATGTGCACATTGAAATGATACAAACTCATTTGAATGCAATGTGTCGACGTGTACTGTTAAATATTGTTGAAAAATAAATAACGCAGCGGCATGTTTGAATTGTTATACTAAATATTGTTTGTAAAAACAATTTATCGACGTAAGCTTTCTCAAACGCAGTAGCTCTACGGTATTTTTTTTCTCCATATATCGTTAAGTCGGGCGTTCCGTTATACTATTTTATAATAAGTGTGATAATAAGAAGGAGGAGGATGTCGAGGAATAAATATAGTATGATCAAGATGTTGTTTCGATTCAACCCTCGTCTATGTTATGATCAATAAATCACATATCAGATGCACTGTAGTGTTCAATACCGAAGTCTGGTTCAGAGATTGGTATTAAACTGCCGTCTTATCATATAATATTAAGTTCCATTTATCTTTGGAAATTAAATGCACATTTAAGTATAAAGAAGAAAAATATTGTATCTATGCCAATTAAAATATATCTGGTGGTTGCAAGTTAGAAATCCGTCTTTTTTGCGCTTTAAAACTTGAAAATAATCGCGTTTGTCGAAATGGACGTATACATCTAGCAATCCTACTTTCGGTTTTAAAAGCGGCACCGTTTGAAAAATAATAAATAACTTGCTAACTAGGCTATATAACTAATTTTATATATGCAAATTAGAATATATCTGGTGGTTACAAGGAAGAAATCCGTGTTTGTTGAGCTTTAAAAGTAAAAAATAATCGCGTTTGTCGAAATGGACGTATAGAAATCCTACTTTCGGTTTTAAAAGCGGTACCGTTTGAAAAATAATAAATTACTTACTAACTAGGCTATATATTTAATGACAATTTTGCACACTTTCAAACTGCATCTATATGTTTTGATTAACATGTATTTCATTTCAAGGTGTGTAGCTTTATACATTAATTTTATTTGAAAAGCATAAATATGCTGTCTTCAGTACACACGCGCGGAGTTCGATATTTATTATGTACAACGCCTCTATTCTTATGCTCCAAATACTCAAAACATTTTTGTAATATCCCTTAACTTATTAATTCCAACACATAATCAAGGGCTACACTCGGCTTTGAATAAGATAGTTAACACTGTACATGCGCAAACTACATATCAGACTAAGGTAAACGCTTTATAAATGTTCATATGTATATTGAACGTATGCCAAAGTTTATTTGAGGTTGTATTGTATCTTCTTTAAAACTGTTTGTTATGTGTTAAAATACCATATCATACCATATATGTAAGTATTCTTATAGGCAAAACTTAATATTTACACATGTAATTTATACTTATTTTCAGTATTCCTTTACACATTGTACGATAAATGTTGGTTTTATGTGTGTTTAACCGCACATATTAAATTTCAGCTATGACCATACACCTTGCTGTTGATCATTGAAAGTTGCCTTTTATACGTATATACGTATTCCCATCGCCACATAGTCTGCTATATGAATCATATTGATGAACAAATAAATAATGCATTCGAGGCATACATAACGAATTAATACAAACTCGTCGATCAGCAAGACAAAGTCTGTACTTTGCATAGTGCGGTTACCATAACCATGTCTCTTGCAGAGACGATGCAATTTGAGCTTCACACACCCGTTTTTCTTGTGTAACTGTTTATATATAAAATACAGCCTGGTTGACTTAAGTGCACCACACCACGGAAAAAACATTTTTGCAAAGTTGTTTATATTGTTGAAAACGAAGAGTTTACGTGTTTTCATGTGGTAATCTATGACAACATCCTATGACAAATGAACAAGTCAGAGAGAAATAAGACGATGTGTTAAATAAACACTCAAGACGCCTGTTAATAGTTTCAACTTGATTCTGGTTAGCCAGTTAAGTACAGTTTAGTCTTATTACTTTAATTTCAGTAAATTTTGGTACTATGCGCGCATAAGACATGATTAAAAACACAAACGGCGTCATTATCCAAACTTTGTAGAAGAGTTTTTTTGCTGCTAAACACAACAGTGCACTCTAGTTTAACTACAAATAACCCGTCTTGATCATAATTGATCAATATTAAAGCATGTTAAGGGTCATACACTGATTAAAACATGTTATAACTGTCCTTGTCCTTGATCAATGTAAAGTATTGCTAGACGATTTATATTGCTGCTGGAAGAAATAGTTCAATTGTGTTCACCATGAAAAGGTATATACATAATATTTCATTTGAATAACAGTAGGTCAGGAAAACATCGTAGCATTTGTTGTTGGTGTTAGACGAAACGGTACAATTGTATTGTCCAGCAACGCACAGATATACGCAAGGAGAGACGTCTTGGCAATCAACCAAATCAAAAAGCCGGTCCATACATGTATTCATTGTTCATGAACCAACTACCAGTATACATAATGTCATCATTTTAGTTGCAGTTTGAACAAACCCAACGAATTAGAAGTTAAAATCGTTCAGTGATTTGCTATCAATCGGGGATATATTGGAAAATGCGCGAGTGCAGTAATTGTTAAATTTGAATGTGTAAAATATTAATTATATTTGTAATTGTAGAAAGAAAACTTTATAATATCGTAAATGATTGCAATATTTGTATAATTGTATTATTGCAATATTGATTGCTAAACTCCATTCAATTATCACAATAAAAAAACAGATGGTAAATGGTATGAAACTCTGATAAGTTTCACGTTTAAGAAAGCTCTCTGTGTATATAAAAACCTTCTAATTAAATATGCAATAAATTGGATATTTAACTTTCATGTCAGATCCATATTTACATTCTTTATATCAGTTTGCGACTGTACTATACTTATATAAATGCATATTGTAAATGCTTTACTTCACAATATTAGGTACAAAACAACATTTTAAAATTAATTCTTAATTTTTAAATGTGAGCCTGTAGATTTTACAATCATACTTATGTACACAATATTGATCTGGGGTAAATATAGATTTCTAAGTAAAGGACGCTACTGTATAAACATGACAAAACGCATTATACTCTGAAGTTAATTCATATCACATAGACAACATTTCAGTTACGAGCATTGGCGTACACCTGCTTGATTATGATAACAAAGGCGTTATCTGGCGTCAAATATCTTCATCTTACGTAAACTGAACATAAAAACAGTTGAAGCTTGTCCAATACGCGGTTAAGTGAACGCATACACATGTTCTGTTACCTTAGCGTGCCAGTGTTAACGAAATACCTTATGTAATGCTTTCGAATGTTGGATATAGCATTGGGCCTGGATAAATCAGTCCCAATCGGCCAAAAGTAGATATAAGATAGGACATAGATATTTAAGGCATAGAGAGATAATTTGGATACATTTAAAAAAGGAACACAGTAAACTTACGTTCGACTTATAAATAATGACTGAATCTGTGAGCACTATATATTTATCTAGCAGCAACTGGTATCGCAGTTTCGGAAAACCAGGGCTAGCCCGTGAGCGGAATCATATTCAAGTTGTCAAATATGCCTCCCATCAACACGTCGAGTATTGTCATTGAAGAAACCATCAACATAACAGGACACTTGTCATCTGTTGATAAAACAAGCGAAATAATTGGATATGAATGGCTGTGGAAGACAATACCTATCTTGTTATTTTGTGCTGGAATCACTGGAAATATTTTAACAATTGCAGTGCTGATTAGACTTGGATTACGAAGACAACCCACACTTACGTTTCTTTTGTTCTTATCTATAACAAATACGGTGATACTTTTGACAGTATTGCCAAGATATTGGATGAAATACGCGTTTAATTTTGATCTCACACTTGTGAGCAGTGAGAATTGTAAGCTGTATTATTTTATAGTGTATTTATCAATGCAATATTCATCGTGGATTTTAGTTGGGGTTTCCATAGAACGTGCACTTAAAACATATTTTCCATTCAAGTACAAACGTTGGTACACAGTTAAGCGGGTAATTACAGGATTGTTAATAACATTGTTAATATTGTTCTTTTTAAACATACATTTTTTCTTTACAAACGGAATAAACGACAAACTTGAATGTGGATCATTGTCTTTAAATAATAAAATATTCGATGAGTTTTTCTGGGTATACATAGACTTTTGTATACAGAGTTTAGTACCGTTTCTGATTATGCTTTTGTGCAATATCTTTATTATTCTAATCCTCCGGAAGCTTCAGAAACAACGCCCAAATATGATGCATGACCGTTATGTACATCTGGCAAATAGTTTCAGTGTCAAAATGACAAAGATGCTCGTGTTATGTACAACCTACTTCTTAGTGGCGACGGCTCCCCTTTGCATATACTTCATCGTCGATTCGTACTTAAAGCCGGGATTTAAACAATCTAAGAACGAGTCTGCATTGGCAACAATGGAGCTTATTCGGACAGTTTGCTACTTGATCAATCTATCCAACTATTGTGTAAACTTCTTCTTGTACACTGCATTAAACGACAGATTCTACAATGAATTAAGGGCAATGCTGTGTGTCAGCCAAGGTATGGTACTTGTTACTATTGATAATTTGTCCCCTATATATGTGTGTTGTCATTTTTGGTGCCATTTTAACGAATGCGTATTTTTTATCAACTATGTGAAGGCGTGGTCGTTCCTTATAACATTTTAGTAAAATCTTTTCCTATCTTTCATTTGTAACTGTGACACCAACGCTGCATACAATAGTAATGTTATGAGACAGGTCTTTAACATGTAAACGTTAATGTTTAATGGTTTGATGTACGACTTATAACTCAAAGTAAAAAAACATATTGGTTAAAACTTACCATTACACACCCGATGCAACTGTATGATTTACGTACATTACGTTGAAAATTTAGTTGTTCTTTCGCAGATTTAAAACCGTGCCTCAAAACTCACGTGTGAATTCCTTAAACCATTCGTTCCCGCATCCATAAATGAAATGAAAGTTTAAGAATAATATTTCGTGGATGAGTCAAAACGAATGAAAGTTACATGTACAATGCATTATACTTATAAATTACATTTGACAGATTTACAGAACAAAGAAATATATATGTCTTCTCTTCCGACCTTCTCATAAATGCGTTGCATTATTTCCTCGTTAAATAGTAAAATACCCCCCCCCTCCCCCAAAAAAATAAAAATAAAAAAAATAAATAAAAAAATACATTATAATAATAAAAAAACACTTGATGTAAAACATGCGTTATGTATCAATAAATTACTTTTTTTTCGCACGAAATACCGTTTCAGTGCAAACAATTGAAAGCCCCTGAGACAGAAATTCATTTTAATATTTAGTAAAAAAAAAGTGATTTGAAACGCCTGGATAATGAACACTTTTTTATCGTTTATTTATATGCGTTTGTAAATATAATGAAAAAACATTTATGAGAATTTCAAGTTTGTTTCTGATTTTTTTTCCCGAAAATATTTTTGCTGCAAAATACACTTTTTTTTTTGGGGCAATGTGCTAATTTCGTACCACCAAAATTCGCCATTCATGATTTATTTCGTTCATCTGAAATCGTTTTCTTGTCAATGGTAATTAAACGTGACAATCTGCATTTTGATGGATGTATCCCTGGTCTCTTTAGTTACCATTAAACAAATACCACTTTAATACAACATTAACTGTAATTACATCGACCAAGACTATTTCTTTTGTATACAACACATGCGAATTCAAATACAACACCTATCTTCAATTTACTGACCCACTTATTCTTCATCAAGGGCTACACTCAGTTTTGGACGTGAGCACGAAATATACAAGGGTAAACAACCGATCAGACACTATATACCGATTATATTTTATGAAGTGAACGTATTTCAAGGTAAACATATAACAGCTGTTCTTTTACAGTTGCGTTTTATGCACTATGCTCTCTGAGTACATATTTCCTTCGGCCTATATTGTGCTAATAGCTTCGTAAATAATGCACTTGTGGTATCAATCAGCAATAATGGACACATTTCAGTCAATCCAGAACGTGTACAAGTGCAAATGCATTTCATTCATAAAGATTTTACTACTACCACTGATTTTCCCGCGCCCTTTTAAATGGTTTCTGGCAAAACTTACTTATGTTATTTTTTTTAATATTTTTTTTTAACGAGCATTTATAAACAAACAAGAACTATGAGTCGAACAACCATTTATAACATGCTTTATAAAAGATAAGTTTCATTTTTGAAACTAAAATAGAGTATTTACCGTTGATATACCCCTTTAAGAGCATTGAAGTAGGACTCTAAATCTTAAATAGTATGATGTTCGTCAAGTTATTATTATTATACATGTATTGACAAATTCATAATAAAAAAATACCTAAACTTACCATGAGTAAAATGCGACTGAAATATCTAGAGTCTTGCTTTTAGGCAAGTGTGTTGCTTTTTAGTAAGACATCTTATAAATATTACAACATTTTCCTGTACAATACATTATCATGTAATGTTTGGTTCTACTTCTTTAAATGACATTTGTTTAGTGTTGTAATTGTAGTCAATTTCGAAAATCTTGAACATCTACTATCTTGTCCCTAAAAGATGCAGTTGTGTTTCTCATGTGAACGTTGAAGCATTTGTTATTGTAAATGTGGGGCTCTTGTATTTCTTATTGATTTTAATACTTTTTTCATTTGTATTGTAGTTTTGTGAGGATAAATTTGTACATTGATATGAGTTCGTTATAATTGCACATTTCCTTTAATACCACTAATTCTTTTTTCTGAAAGTTCTAAATCAGTGACCATTGCTTACGATGTGTTGTGTTGTGCGTATTGCCCTTTAGTGCATAGGTGTGCAATTGTTCACTTAATTGGCTTCAAATAAAGGGTCTTTGGGAGTGTATTCATGACTCTTCACGAACATTCAAAGATAACAAACACGGGGGTTGTCCTAAATATTAAATAAATTGTATCGATAAAAAAATTTGACAGCAATGAAATTATTTAAGATAGTGATTTATGGAAGTCATATTTCAATAGTCAGAGAGAAGGCAAACTGTTTGATTCCATATGAAGTTATTTATTAAATGTGTATTGTGGCGTGAGGCTTTTGTTTAAAAGTTATACAATATGTCCGAATCACCATAAATCAACGGTATTCATGCATTTTTCTTTCTCATGTTTCCTCAATAGTATGCTTGTGTTTCTATTAGGCCAAAACTATTTGTTTTATTAAAAAAGAAATGATAGTGTATTATGTAATATCATGTTGTTTTTTTTATCTATGCTGCATCTAGAATATGTTTAATTAGTATGATATTGCAAGTGTATGCTATTCTATGAATGGATTCTTTGTCTTGTTAAATATGTAAGATACCGGTAGTTCCATCTGAACATTTTCCGTTTAATTTTAGTTAACGGCGTGCCTGCCTTAACATAACCAAACACAAAAAAACACCCGTCAAAATGTTGATAACAAGTGCCAAGGTACAGAAGTGTCTCTTTCTGATGAGAATAACCCAAACAATGAAGACAACAACACACTGGAACTTCAACTCAGCAGAGAACGAACCAGTGATGTTCTTCAACACATCTAGGAATAACAAAACAGCATGGCCAATGAAACGAAAAGCCCTTTTTTGGTACGAAACCACCGAGCAATATAGATTACAATACAGGGCAGAGTGTAGTTATCAATTTGATAATTTCGTTTCAAATGACTTTTGAAATATCAAAGACTCCAATAATTGGATATATATTATCTATACAATTGGCACACGTGTTTTCTTCATTCTTGTTTCTTTTAGTGGAAATTGAAACATATCATAATTCTCCGTTCATAGAATGGGTGCAACTTGCCATTTTTTAACGTAGATGTTGATCTGATTGTGATTGTTCTCAACGTAGATCTATATTTCGAATAAGTCTTGTTAACTTTTTTGGTAAATCAAGTACTTATTAGTTTCTTGTATACTATTAACATATTATAAATTATTAAGGTTTAAGCCGATCAGTTATACGCAGGTATTCCAATATCACGTCATATTTGCGTTGCTTGACAAAACAGAGTAACACCTTTCTTTTTTATGCTGATTATGTGTTTGTCGTTTTCAATAAAAAAGGATCTGCATATGTTGTGAGGCCTATGTCTTTAACTGTTAAAGTCACGCTTATTGTAAATTGTTTTAAAACGATGTTCACTGTGAATTCTACGAACAATGATAGCATTAAAAAGGGCTTTGTGGAAACAAACATGTAAGGCTACATAGTGTATATATATATATATACAAAAAAATGATATTTCGCTCGGTGTTGGTATGTGTGTGAGTAAATAACTGATTTGATGATGCAAAATACCATGTATAATCTAAGCATTAACACTAGTAAATAACTGATTTGATGATGCAAAATACCATGTATAATCTAAGCATTAACACTAGTAGTCAGTTCATACTTTATCAAACGCCAGCCAGGAATCATGTATGTGAACGAGCTTTTCTAACGAATTTCCTTAAGTATTGTTTAAAAATATGCCATGAAATGACTTGTGAGATTTTTGTTATCACATGCTTTATAAACAAAACAAAAAAACAAATTTAATTTTGCTAAAATATGTTGATTACTCCTTAAAGTTTATACTAACGTTACGAAGTTTTTAGTTCAAGACTTTATTTCTCTAAGATAACGTCATGTGATGAATCAGTTTAATAATATGACGCCAACGGCAACGCTCAAAATATTTACTGTCATATGTGTAAGAACAGCCTATTAATAATTGTTGTATGAAATGGAAAAACAAGGTATGCGCTGTGTTGAAATTGTATGTTTGTGAGATTTACACTCAGCGCAACAACTACAATGAATGTATAAAAGGCATGTTACAACTAAAGATTTTATTAATTATAAAACGAGATTAACGAGGTCGTGTAGATATATTTCATGAATTTAAGACACAAGCAATATGTTTTTTTTTTTACTTTTGACGTGAAAACCGTATCATGCAATATTTCTCCCAAGTCTTAATTCTTAAACATTTAATGAGGAGTAAGTTTGTTCCTTGTTTCTTGTTTCGTGTTCCTTATTTGTAACTAGAATAAGGAAAAAGGAACAATACATTATTCTTTATTCCAGCTAAACGTATTTGATTTAAGCTGTTTAAGAACAATAATACATACAATTATTCAATAAATCGAACCAAAAAATATCACTGGCAAGTCTTGAAACTTGTCTTCTTTTGTCTTCTTCATAAACGTGTTATTGGTTTTATGTTACTGTTATTGTTGCTTTTGATGAAACGATGGTGCGATTGTAAAAACCTTTGTAAGAGTTCTTACAATTTGTTGTGTTTAATAAAGCTATGTTCATGTTGCAGTTGTATTCATTTTAAACACAAAGATAATATCAATGTTAGATATTATATCACAAATATCAAATGCTCTGTACAAATCTTCTGTAAAAATAATATCTGTTCAAACTAATAACTGTAACTTGAACGAAATGAATCAACAAATATGTGATAAAAATAAATACAATAGAATCTAATACTGTGCTGCACAATGAAGTCATTGAAAAACGGACATACTGTTGGCTAGTATTCGAACAATCGGCATCGTCTTTTTGAGATTGCAGACCACTTTATAATCGGCTGTTACTGGGTTTATCGAAACATTTGCGTTATTTCACATGACATCAAGGTCGTAGATGTTTTAGCTCAGTGTGCCTCTTTCAAATATATTCCATTTTTTAAAGTACTATAGAGTTTGTATAAGAGAAGAGTATGAGAAGAGAAGCTTATTTCGATTATTTAAATCTCAACCATTTATATTTGCATTGCTTATTAATAAATAAAGAAACAACATTAATGTCGTATATTTATTTAAACATAATGTCATGTTATTGATATGTTTTTCTAAATGTATATTTACGGGTTCCTATGGAGACGTTTTGATACACATGTACGTCTTTTTCAGATTGACATTGACAGCTGCCATAAATGAGTCACTTCAGATAGCTTGTAAAATCCGTTACCCATATTTTGATAACAAATTGTATTCAAACTATTTATGGTTCATATATATTTGTGTTCACTGAGCCAAGAGTTAGCGTTTTGCTCTGAATCTAATGTCGGAAGATTTGGCATGGAAGTGACATGCGACTATCCTGCATGAATTCCACCGTCAAGTCGTTATGTGATGCAAGGTGAGTACCCAAACATACACAATTAAATAATCCAGATTTCAGGATTCTAGATTCAATATTTATGTACAGCATTTACAGAGGGCCAATAGCCCATGTGAACACACTTTAGAACAAGCATTATGAAAACAACTTTAATAAAAATGTTTACATAATTATAACAGGAAATTCCATTATGACTAAGCAAGATTACTTAACATTATACATAACAATTACATTTATAATTTAAAATAATAAATAACAGTACTTTATACATATTTACCGAAATATTATTAAAGTGGGATTGCACGATTTTGTCAAATATTTATGAATTTTTATAAAATGTGTTAAACACTTAATATACATATATTTCAATAATTATAAATTAAAACAAAAGTTAAGAAGAACATGTGTCGAAAAATGCAAAATAAGCCAGATATTTAATTCTTAAATCGAAAATGTCTGTACAGTCGAACTCGCCAGCATGTTTATCGTGTATGTACAATGTGAATCTAAATTTAGTTTTAGTGCAGATTCGTTCATACGACACAAAGACACAATTTTGTTATACGGATCATTTTAATTTCCTGCAACGATATCTACTATACGACACATGAACACTAACTCCGATCCTAATAAAAAGACGAATGCTTCGTTATTGTAGGAAAACATGTACAAAATGTCTTCGTCACAATCGGGTCGGGGCGCTAATTTGTCTTTGCTGCATTTTATGAAATTCGTCTTCAATGTATAATTTTTCTTGCCTATGTTGTTTTATTGTAATATATTTTTATCAATATATTACAATTTAATAAATATACAAATCGTGCAGTCTCACTTTAAAGAGGAGCAGTCAACTTATCAATACATGATGCATTTATTAATACATTCATTAACCATTAACCATCACACAAAACCTATTGAGGCGAAAACAAGAAATAATATAACAATACTGACTTTTACGGGAGACGCTAATTAATACAAATCATATAGTATATTTAAGTTTCACGAAAATTAATAAATATATGAACCAAAATAGATGAAATTTAGGTTGAACGTGTTAGGTTCTAATCACAAAAAATTACTGGTTTGTTTCCCTTTAGAGAAAACACCTGAGCGACACGAAACAGTAAGTGTTATAAGGGAACATAGTACATGTTTGTTCCTTATGAGACAGATGTGAGTTAACAAATCTTAGCGTTATAAACTGTTTACCTACACATGTATGTATATTACTGTATTACGTTGCTGTAAAGAAATGTGTTGTACAATATATTTCGCGCTGACTTCAATCTGCATTGTATTACAACCGCTATATCAGCGCGTACGGATACATAGAGTATAACAGGTTACTGCCCTATCGTTGTGTAATATTTCAAGTGAGGCTTAGGCTTGCCATATTGCGGCAAAATGGGTGATGTGCTTGTAATGAATTAATATACCAAAGGCGATAGTTATATAAGCTTATGTGTCTGAACGGGAGAAAGTTATTGGTGATATTATAAATGGATGAGTTCTGAGAATTCGGAACAACATTTTATGACTGTATGGAACACACTCACCCATTCCTGGGCATAAAGTAAACATGTACAGCACGTTGTGGACGGATTTCCAACCTACGCACATGCCGTAACACGAACATGCCGTAACACGAGAACGCTCCAGAGACTGACTCGTTATTTGATAGGATTGTTTCACTAATTGAATTAGGTTACATATAATCAAAGGCACATACAGCGAAAAGGATGGAACGTGCATTTGAATGCAAGTAACTATTTGTTATAAACAAATATCGTTTAAACTCTTCATAGTTGATACCACAAAAACACGTACATTCCTTTTTTTTAGAGATTTTTAAATTGATCATTATAGCCTTGATCGCAATAACTTCGTCGTGATTAAAGGTGTCTGTCGACCCCTATAAAGTTCTACTAATTTGTTTGATGAACCAAAAGCAAATACAAATATATAAAATATAAAAATACAAAATTACCACGTGCTAAATACTTACAGTGAGATGACATAAACGGAGATTATGTTAGAAAAAATGACTTCATGAAATTAAAAACTTAGGTATGCAGCCTTGTTTTGTTTATTATTAATAACGTATTACAAAACTGATCTTCCTCAACCGATATTATAATTACAAACAACTAATCCCACATTTACATTTTGTTTTGAACTTTACACGCTTGCTTGACCTAAATTATAGTATTCAGTAAACCAATCTTATTAAAACTAGCGACCATTTTCGGTATAATATCAAATAAACTCAACATCAATATTTCTTATTTTCCCCTATCGGTTTCACCGGAGGGAACTTATGGTGTGCGCTCTGTCGGTCCGTCAGTCCGTCAGTCTGTCAGTCTGTCAATTTGTCTGTCACACTTTTCTGGATCCTGCGATAACTTAAAAGTTCTTCATATTTGTTCATGACATTTGAAACATGGACAGATGGCAATATGGAGATTATGCAAGTCATTTCATTTTGTTCCTACGTCAATAATTCTGGTTGCTATGGCAACAGATACTTAAAAAAATAATCTGACAATTGTGGAGCCGGTAGGGGACATCATTGCCTGGCAATTGTCTTGTTGTTTGTATAGTTGGGCAATATATATTAAGTGCCCTTTCGTATTACACGGTAAACCAATTTACAGTGGTTTCAATATAGAATTGTACATAGAATTATAGTTACAAACTCTTTTTTTTTAAATATGATATGTCATTTAAACCAACTGTTCTTTTTCTGAAACTGAATATAAAACTATTTAACATATATTTTGGGAATGTAAGTACATCAATCAGATAACAACATAACTGTTTTCTGGAAGTAGTCTTTTATCGAATTTTCTAAATGTGCCTTCAATTCATACTGGGATTTGCAAACACAAATGTATCTTTGTGTATCTAAAAACAATATTTATTACTGTAAAATGAACAAAAGAAGACCCACTCTTAAAGCTGCAAAATCGCACCAGTCCTTGCATTGTCATATTATAATTGAAATAAACTATTTAAATGATTCGTGTAAAAGTACAGAATGGGAATTATTGTTACCGATCCTTCAGTAGTTGTTAGCTGTGATATGGGACATAAGAAGAATTGTGTTGACGACTGTTTCTTGAAAACGTACTGTTTATATTATAATGCAAAAGCTTTTTTTTGAGTGTACCTATGTAGAAAAAAATGAAATAATGGATTAATTTGTTTGTCTCTAATGTAACTTAAAGTAGGAAAGAAAGATGAATATTTCACTAGTCGCTAATCGATAATTTAATGTGTTTTTTTGCACCAGATATATACAGCTCTTTATAAACAGTATGTCCCTTTCATTGTCTTTTGGTTTATCCAGTGGCAAGTATAGTAAGGTTCATAATATATTCGATTAAACCAATTCTTTTGTCTTCTTTATTAGAAATCGATCCGTCAGCAATAGTTAATGAAACTGGTCCTTGCACTGAGCATAGTATTGTCCCTGGGGACATCTAAATGTGTAGTCGGTCATGTTTAGATCTTTTGCAAAGTTTAAGTCTCTATTGTTGGTTGTTTTGAATGCATAATGCATTGGCTCTCGTCAGAAACATCGTGACGTCAGATAATATTTGATCGTGTAATCAGTTCAGAAAACAGTGTTCATTTATTATTCTAGACGTCTTACTCATATTCAGAACTAATACAACATTATTATATTGCATTTTACATGAATTTTTAATTGTTTGTATGGAATTGTTTAATCAAATGAGCACACGTATATACCAAAGAAAACTAAAAGGACATTTGAATACATAATACATGTTTTTTATAGTGTTCAATCATACAAATCATAATCATTTAATATTCAGCTTGATAATTTAAACACATTTAAATGTTACTTTGTAACATAAGTTTACAACGATCTGATATCGACTTGCTTTTGGTTTTAAATATCCCGTATCTGAATTAAAATAAATTGTATTTCTTTACATAATCATTTTCAACATAATTTATTTTTAAAAAGTTTACGATAAAATGTGGTTGTTTGTACCGTCGAGTTGTTTGTTGATTTGTTGCCGAATGAGTTATAATTATATATATATTTTCGAGGCAGAATTCGATTAACGTGTACACTTGTCATACTAAAATAAATAACCGAATGTTGAATAACACCCAAGAGACAAAGCGGTGAAACAAACATGTATTGCGTTCCTTGCGTAAATTTCTTTGCTGTTGCTACAGTAAAAGAAACCAAACAGAGATGACCGTTTTAAGTGACATGCTATCGCGTAAATAGATCTCACATTACCTGGCATTGCAAGTATGCTCTAAATTCTTGGTAAACTGTAATGCAGTGTACAAATAAAACTTCACATGAAAGTTGGAGATGCCATAGAACTTCACATATAAGTTGGAGATGATGATCAAATAACACACCTTCAAAATCAGGTCCGTTTGATCAAATGCAGAATAAATCGTGTTATTTGTGCGGTTTGAGTATGAATGGACAATTTCATGTATTCACAGCCAAAAAGATGTATGTAGTGCATAATGCCAGCAATTTTGTCATCTTAGCAATGAACCGATTAGCCCAATGCGCATAACGGTCGTGTATTATAATCGGACTTTATTTCTGTATCGTCCGGAGAGTTCGATTTAGAAATATATTACATATATGCGTATTCAAAAAAAAGTTGTGTATACACAATTCAATGAATACATATACACACTCGTCGCATATTTCATATTTTTTTGACACCGATCCTAATTCCAGAGTGTCGTTTAGATACAGTGTAATAACGTAATATGTTTGTTTCGGTAAATTCTCGACAGCAACACGAGAAAAAATATGTATTAATATTTATATTCATCTCGAGTGGTTTAAAAATTTTAATCGAAACTCTACCGGCAACCTATTTTTTATTTTTATTTTATGCCTTTCCAAACGTTTATTTACAGTCAACGGGAGTTGAACTGAAGACTTTCGCTGGAATATTGACGTCATGGCGTCAAATAAGACGTCGTATTACAGTTATACAGTTCAACTTGTCGATATTGTTCAGTCTTATTTTTTACTGTTTGACACATGGAATTATCGCTTAGAAATTGACATTTCGCTATAAACCACATACAACATTAAATATGAGTCATGATTGGAAAATACGTTCTGATCCCACGCTCTATTGAAACCCAACTTGCATCAAAGAAGAATATTGAATGGGCAAACATTTGGCAATTATTTAATACACAACGGAATAAAACAGCTCACAATTGGCCTTGCTGGAGATCAAAATTGAACGTGTAAAAGATCCAATATATTTGCAATACTTTCAAACGTATTACTTTGTTATCTCTGTTTAAAAAAACACATTTGTAAAATAAATATCGATGCGAAGTGCAGATTTATACATATTACATTATAATAAGTATTCTGTTACAGTTTCTATGTGTACGTTGTTTAATATATTACTTTCATAAAAAAATATGTTATTCTTTCATGTAATGAGCATAAGTTTACTATCTAAAGTTTTCCTTAAATTACCGGACGTTTGTCTCTATATTTCAAAACTTAACATTCTATTTTTCATTTCAAAGCAGATTAATAGTGCTGATTTAAGACATGTCCTTATCCTTTGTTGTAGTGACATCAATAATAGTGCGCATGCTTCTGATTACAATGTTTTAATTTGTAGTTTCATGTTTAGTAGTGAAATACTTCTTAATGAGTAGCCATGAAATAACAATACATTCTAATGTTCACGTCCTTATGCTTGACAACTAATTGGCTCAATGTATGACTAGTAGTAGTAATTGAATCAATGAAACGTTTGGAGATGAAAGGATCCGTTTTTTTGTTTTGTTTTATTGAGCTTTATTATCTTTTGTCGTTAATAACGTTAAAGAGCAATACACAGAAGTTGGAGAGTTGCATTAGCGTTTACGAATACCTAACATAAGTTATAGTGTTTCGCATAGACACGAATTCCAGGTTTAATTTTCGATATTGTTCGCTATATTCGATCAATTTAACATTTAAACATATAGAAATACTATTGTATACATATTTGACAGGTTTCTCTTGTCTTCAATTAGGAGTGAGAAATGTCCTAAAAAGGTAAACGACAAAGGTTTGGCTGTCCTACCTGCCTTATTATTGGACATTTTTATGGACATAAACATCGGGCCGGTCCGATAAGTAAGTACACGCGCTTCTTACCTAGGCACCCCCGTTCCCTTAAGCATGTGTGTTTGGTTGGTGGTCAAAATAACGGACTGGTGGGGTTTCCTCCGGGTAGTACGGCTCCCGCCCCCACAATAAAATACAAAAGCACTCCAAAATTGAAAATCATTCAGTAACAACTTAATAACTGGAAAACAAATATCAGCTATAATTGAAAATTCATCCCAACTTTCGTGAGTCTAGTAAGCAAATTATTTAGGAGTACTGGGACACGCTCTTGGTCCTCACACAATGCAGCCTCGGTAGAGTTTTGTGGAAATCTTCCCGACGGTTAAGATGCGAATGAAAAGCTTTGTAATATTTTGAGACCATAATGTATGTCATAAGCACATCATTTTATAGATGTGTACAGCGTATAATGTTATGCATATAAAAATGTAATTTACATGATTAAAGTTACATTTCCAATTTACAGCATGTACTTAATTGTAATTTAAGTAAACAAAATCAAAAGTTGATGTTTAAATCATTGCTTGAAGGAAGCGATAATATTGACTTCATTGTTTAGGTGAAGTAATATTACGTGTGACTGGTTCTTATTATAAATATCTTGACACAATACATCTTTCCGTATGGACCTCACGTGACTATTTTGTCCCAAAACTCCACATATACAACTCAGCATACAACGACACACAACAATAGGCAAGTGCACGATGTCAGCATTTGTATTACGAAAATGTGTAATAAAAACAAGATAAACTAATCGCGTCGAAAGAAAAACTCTCAAATCAAATATAAAGCATAAGTTCGCTGAACAAAATGTGATTTTCATACCACGCTTGGGCTCAATAAAACTTTTTGTAAATACTAGAAAGTGAATTAAATGTTATATAAAAAGGACATCTTGAACATACATACACTTACAATCTAATCAAACAACGATTATTTGATCATACCAAACAACACTGGTAGAGTGAAATCAACAATTCACAAAGACTTTATACATCAAAAACAACACCAACAACATTTGTTTCAGAAATAAAGCTTACAATAAAGCTTCTAGCCTACAATAGTGAATACAAATATACGTCTGGTTCAAATGATTGTATTTAGAATTTGATATAATACATATTGCCGTATCAAGACTACGTGTAATACAGTACAATATCTGGATGGCATTACACCGAAAACATTTAAAAAAGCACTAACTTAAATCTAACTTTAAAATCATATTTTCTAAGATCGCCAACTTTAAATAAAATTGATATCCTGATGTGAAAACAAAATAAAAAAGAAATAATTAATCTTTCAAAATATAATTATAATGCGAATTATTTACGGAATAATTTAAAAACAAATTTATTCATTTATTTCTAATATTTTGTGCTCAGAATTTAATGAATAATACTCAATATCAAGTATTTGATGAATTCTTTAAAAAATTCTTTGTCTCCGTAGTTGATGAATAACAGTCATTATCAATGTTAAATACAACTTATGTTATGAATCAGTAATCTCTTTTTTAACTTCTATCCTAAAATTACCTAATTTTAAAAGTTCTTTTAATCCGTGTTATTATACTTGTGTATTTAGTTTTTTGAATTTGGCAGAAAATCAATTGTATGCTTAAAGAGACTCGTTCACAGATTTTGGCATGTTTTGACGTTTGTCAATAAACGCCTTAAATTGATAAATATAAACATCAGAACTTAAGAGCTACAATATAAAAACAAGAATTAAAGTAAAAATGAAAAAAAAGTTAACCACACCAGGGCTCGAACCGCTGACCCAAGGAGTAAAAGCCAAGCGTCGAAACCACTTGTCATCCGTCTTCACGTGTGTATGTGTGTAATTAAGAGTTTATGTTCGGTTCGTCGTTGAGTCTTTACAACTACATTATGTGCGGACCTGACCATCTGTCCTCACATCGGTTGCCATTTATTTTATACTTTGTATTACTATCCACGTGTTGTTACAAAATATAACGATAACACAAGAAATCGAAATTTTTAGATCGTTTCGCGTTTGAGAAGCTTTATAATTTTATCAATTTCTAACGATGATTTTTCGTAAACGAACGTGTATTTTCAGTTTAAGTCTGCGGCATCAGTGTATTTCGCACACGGATGTGCATTGTTAATTTATTTCTTGAATCTGTGACAAAAGAAGAAAATTTCTCATTTTGATAAACTGTAAACAAGTCCCTTTAAGAGCTAATAAATGTTGTTTTGTAAAAATGGGTTCCAATGTTTCATACGTAATATTGAGTCAAAAACACATGTATTTGCGTGCCAAATATTATACGCATTACAATGATTCACCAACCCGCGTATATCAGTCAATATACATATTTTTTCTCAATCTAAATAAGAAAATGATCTCGTTTCACGGTCAATCATTAAGTGTTTTAAAATGCAACGAGTTCTATTCAAATAATACCACAAACGATAAGATAATGAGCTTACGTTTGTATGTTTTCCGCTGGAACATATCTTAGTTGCAATCGGATGTTTTTCATGGCGGATATTCAGACAAAGACGATTCTATTCCTTGACTGGATTCCTCTGTCATCCGCTCTATGCTGTTTAATTCTATCCGCCGTATCTTGATTGATTGCCCGGTGGTGTAGACACTTAATCTCCTCTGGGTCAATCTGAAATGTAAATAAGAACCTATTTCTGTAAACCATTATCATCGGCTCGTGTGCTTTCGTTGTTTTGAACATGAACGTTACAATAAATATATTTATATATAATTACAATAAATATTATATTATATTTAATTTATTAATTTATTAATTTATTAATTTATTAATTTATTAATTTATTAATTTATTAATTTATTTATTATATTTATTCTAATTATCTGTTGGTTCAAATTCTCGGCTTAATATTTTTCAGTGATAACACTGATAAGTTTATTCCATTGTCATGCTTTAAAATACCATTGGTGTATGGAGTGTTCAGCATAGAGATAGATTTATGTCGCTTGGTAGCAGTTCCCTCGGGAAGACAGAAACAACTGGTTCTCACATGACACTCAACTCTCAGTTCTAGTTCTGGGACATTAATCCAACCACACCCAGGTTACCGCTTCTGCTGGCGGGCGAAACGAAGTGA